>JACJUY010002606.1:20639-85881 GCA_014220935.1 Platorchestia sp. MABIK | reverse complement strand
GGGTTGAGTGGGGTATTGTGCTTGAGCTTTCCCTTATACCCAACGGGGAAAATCGCCGCGCCAGTGCCAGGATACGAACCCGGGCCTCCAACATGCAAGGCCGATCCCTTAACCACTGTACCACTGCGAGCAGCAACTGTAAATTGTTCTTTATTATATGTGAAAGAGTTTTAGAAAAAATTACTACATATTTTAGATTGCGATGAGTTGAATTTTATTAAGCAATAGGATCAACTTTCATTACTGCATTGTATTTTATTTTGTGAACAGACGTGAGTAAATTCCAGATTTTTTATCTCAAATGAATGCTATCTATGATATAATTCAATAAGATATGAAATATTGGAAATGATGCGGAGAGGAGATATGTAAAAATTTGTATAAATTGAGATAATTTTTGTAGTGGAGATTAAATTCTAGTGATTTTGGCCCAACGATACCAATAGCGTTCCGTCAAGAACAGAGGAGGCATATGGCTTATCCTCAAGAGTTTCAATCGCCATTCGTCCCTGCCGCAAGTTCTTTTGCGTGACAAAACGGTCGAGTGCGGTGTGTGATTCCATCGTATTGGTTTTTATATAAAAATGGCAATGGATAACAGCAATTCGAGCTTATTGGGTATATTTGGAAATAGCTATGGAAGTCGGGATTCGTCTATGAATGTTCCACGTAAGTACGAATTCTCTCTAGTAATTCGTTCAAGCAACATCCCCGGTGTACTAATTTGTGTTGTTTTGATAGGCTTAGCATACAATGTAAAAGATTATTTTTATCCCATCTATGAGTTTAATATACACACTGTTTTAAATAATCTCAAAATTTTTAGACTTACTTTTCCATGATCGGCTTACACACATTTTCTTTACCTCTGAACTGTTATTGAAATTTGTTCGTTATTTAATATAGTTTAGACAGACAAATGGAGATTTTATGGATTCAGTTTTAAGTGAATGATCTAGTTGATGTTATTTTTACAGTCTTTCTTAATGTGCTTGCTTGTGCAATATGATCGCAGTCAATAAATATTTCAAGTTCACTGTAAGAATAAAGTTGTAAGTAGAATTGTTTTACCTAACATGTGTCTTTTGAAGTTATGTAGCTCTAATTGGTGGGATTACAGTGCTGTTTTGCTGTTTTTATACTTTTGCCTTATTAATTTTTTTTCTATTATTGAGGTCATCGCGAGTCTTGTGGAAACTCACATTTTTGACGGTTTCAGTTTTTAGTTTTCCAAAATGGACTGAAAATAAAAATGGTAAATGTAAAAGAGAGGACAGTAATCAATTTTCCAATTTTTGAAGCTTTAACATAAGTAATTAGATCAAAATAAACAATTTTTCATCTGTGCACTTTCCGTCACAAATGAGTATTTATCAAGTTATAGCGGTAACGTAATATAAGTCGACTAAATTAATTGAACCTAAAGTAACCTGACGCAACAATCATTCAAGCGTATTACAGGCGTTGATAGGGAGAGTCCATAAAGGGTCTTGCCCTCAAACCAAATTTTTGGTATTTGTAAAGCAGAGGACAACAATTGTTTTTCCAATTTTTGCTGCCTAAACATAGTTAATTAGATCTAAATATTAAACTTTTCTTCTATGCACTTTTTGGGAGAAATGAGTATTTAACGAGTTATAGCGGTATGTTCATTTTTGTCTTTGATGACCAATGCGCTCGAATAAACAGCTACTAATCGATTTCAAATTTTTGTTGCTTGAATCACGGTAATAGCATCAAAATAAACTACTTTTCTTCCAAACACTTTTTGCGGAAAATGAGTATTTTACAAGTTAAAGCGGTAGGTTTAGTTGTTGCGCGATTGAGCTGTTAAGAGTACATTTGGGTACTTTGTAATTTATTATTTGCCAATCCTGCAGAGCTTGTGGAGCCTGAACCCACTTCTAGGATCTTGAAATTTTCACTCAAAAATAAAGAGTTATTATCGGTAAGTTCTGCGTGCAACGCAACTTTAATAAGAACGAAAGGACAAAAACCAGGCGACATATTTTTAAAAATCTGTATGTCAAAATTAGAACGTTTCGGGGCTAGACCCATCTTCAGCTAAACAATCTGAAATGACAATAGTGAAATGTTAATAACCTAGATCCATCATTGGCTAAACCAATCTGAAATGACAATAGTGAAACATTAAAACCTATGCTAGAGAAACTGTTGGTATCTCGACAGTGGCACACGCAAGAATGAAAGAAAGTGATAGGGGAATGAGTAAAGGTTCTAACTAACTATGTGAAGAGGGTGAGCTATATTAGGTTATTCCAGGAATTCCATTAAACTTAGAATTTTGGAGTCCCTCTACATCCACAAATTAAAGCCTCAGCTTAATGACATGCAGAGCGCTCACCCTCTTCACATAGTTAGTTAGAACCTTTACTCATCCCCCTGTCACTTTCTTCCATTCTTACGTTTGCCACTGTCGAGATACCAACAGTTTCTCTAGCATAGGTTTTAATGTTTCACTATCGTCATTTCAGATTGGTTTAGCCAATGATGGATCTAGGTTATTAACATTTCACTATTGTCATTTCAGATTGTTTAGCTGAAGATGGGTCTAGGCTCGAAACGTTCTAATTTTGACAAACAGATTTTTAAAAATGATATGTCGCCTGGTTTTTGCCCTTTCGTTCTTATTAAAGAGTTATTCAGGTACATTTTCTGGAATTTTCTTCAATTTCATTAAAAATAGGAGAGCAAAAATCACTGATAAAAATTTCATTATACTGAGAACGTTTCGGGCTAAAACCCATCATCAGCTCATTAAAAGAATCTGATATATATCACTGAAATAGAAATGAACATAGATGTAGAAACAGACAAACACGACAACTAAAGGAATACAAAATAAAAAAGTAAAAATGCTGTATGCAACACGAAACACAACTAAGAACCTATAATGCTAAGTGGATATGAACTCAACTGGTTATTGAGTGAAGGCTTGCATTTAAAAATGAAAAGAGATTCTAAAATTCTAAGATCTAAAACACTTGAAGCTACACGTGCTATTTTAAATTGACTAGAGTGAGGACGGAGTGTTTCTACATCTATGTTCATTTCTATTTCAGTGATATATATCAGATTCTTTTAATGAGCTGATGATGGGTTTTAGCCCGAAACGTTCTCAGTATAATGAAATTTTTATCCGTGATTTTTGCTCTCCTATTTTTAATGAAATTAAAGAGTTATTGCGGTATGTAAACTTTTGTCTTAAATGGCGGAAATGCGCTCGATCATTTGAGCGAGTCGGAAGAGAGTCCATTGTAGTGTTGCCATCCAGCACACTCTATGAATTACTTCCTGCTTAAAACACTAGAGTTGCGGTAACTAGTTTACCGCTATAACTCGTTAAATACTCATTTGCCCCCAAAAGTGCATAAATGAAAAATTGTTTATTTTGATCTAATTAACTGTGTATAGGCAGCGAAAAGTGGAAAATCGATTATTGTCCTCTCCTTCACAGTTACCAAAATCAATTATTGTCCTCTCCTCTCCTTCACATTTTCCGAATTTTCCCGTGCTTCAAAGAATGGAAAGGCGGTAAGTAACTTACAGCTATAACTTGTTAAATACTCATTTACGACGGAATGTGCATGGAAGAAAAATTGATTATTTCAATCTAATTACCCATAGTCAAGTACCAAAAATTGGAGAATCAATTACTGTCCTCTCCTTCACAAATATCATGAAACTTATAGGAAGACGTTTTTCTGTTGTGCTAGATTTTTCTCAGCTAAATTACATATCATCTGACATTGAACTTATCAGTTAGAAATAATTTTTATTCAGTGCACCAATTAGCTAAAACAGAGCCACTTGTGGGTCCCTTAATTTTGTATTATTGGTATATATTTATTTGTAGCTGAAATATGTAAATAATGCTTCAGATATTATTTCAGAAGAGCATCCTAATTTATTTTCAAATTTTTGTTGCTTGTATAATGGTAATGACATCAAAATAAACGTTTCTTCTCTGCACTTCCCATTGTAAATGAGGATTTAATGAGTTATAGCAGTAACTGGTCAACATTGAATTTAATGTTGTCAATGATTTTAAAAATTTTGTTGCCTTATTTAGGTAATAAGATATGTTGAAGACAAATTACAAGAATGACATTGTGCTTGTAAATGCTTAGTTTTTGAGATATTTAACTTTGAAGTTATAGGAACGTTATATAGAAAATCGAACAAATGAACAGTTTGGTAAATAAGCTGAAATACGGTATTGACATAACTATAGCTGAGGTTAGGTAAAGTTAGATTACTTAAATAAACTATTATAAGTAAACCTAAAATAACTTAGCCACACCGACACCGATGGTTTTTCCTTTCAAAATGGCTGCGCATGTTACATATCTGCCATACACCGAAAGGGCCATTTCAAAACTGCTGTTAATGCGAATCTTACCTGAACGTTATTTATGCTTTATCTCAAAAACTAAGCATCTGCGAGCACAATATTATTCATGTTAAATGTCTTAAAATTTCTCCAATTACCTAGATGTTGCAACAAAATTATGAAAATCATCGACATTAAATTCAGTATTGACCCAGTAACCTAACTAATCTAACCTAGCCTAAGTTACATAGCCTAACGTTCATTAGAGCTATTTGAATAGATTTTATCGTGAGTAAATTTGAGTCTCCCCTTCAAATTTTTATGGCCCATTTCCTAAAAAAAATAATGAATTATGTCATTTAAATGAGAATTGTTGATGACAAAACTAAAATTAGCCTATTGCTATGACTTGTTGAATACTCATTTGCCATAGAATGTGCGTAGAAGTAAAGTTGTTCATTTTAATATCATTACCATAATACAAGCAACAAAAATGTGAAAATCGATTTGTGTATGCTTTGAAAATTTACCATATTGATTATGAACAAAATTAATTGAAAATGAAATTTTGATTTTGCATTCAATTATTTTTGATCAGGAACTTACCATTTTTGCTGCTGTTTACTTCACTAAAAAAAATAAACAGCAATTCCAAAATTTGATATTATAATTTTAGATTATGCAATATGGTGTAGAAGATTAAACCAATGTATTTTTCATAGTCATTTCATTTATTATTTTGTATGGACTAGAATAGTAGATGTAGAATACTTCACTATGCAAGTTGATTAGATTCAAAATGAATTGAAACAAATTTATCAGCCAAAATAAATGTATGTAAAAGACAAGTTCAAAATCTTTGGCACACATACTGTCTCTGATTGCTATTTCAATTTCTTTTTGTCTGAAAATTTACTCTCCTGATTTGTCAACTATTATGACTCTTCACCATAAAAATGTTTAGTAGTTGACTAATTGAGTTGTGTTATTTTTGCTTAATTTTAAAATAGTCCTAATACTTAGTCAAAAAATATTTAGTACTGACATTTTTTGAATAATTGATATACGTATTGATTGGTCTAGTATGTTATATGAGTGTATCTTGCATTGCATCTTGGGTCAAGATTTCTTAAGGCAACACCTGATGGGGGTACCATGACTGACATTGCTTCTATTGCAGGGATGGAAAATAGCAGGTTTTCTAACTTACTACAGAAAAGCACATAAAACAGGAGAGGTGCTACTTGGTAGCGTAGATGAGATATAACTACAAAATAAAACAGAATTGGCATTAGGCCTCACAACCTTCTTAAACTGATGTGACCAGTCGCGTCATAGCTAGAGAACCACCCCGTATTCAAATAAACATCGTAGTTGCTCTCTGAAGGAAGTAAATGCACAAAGTTAACCCTTTAATGCCCCACAGGACTTTCTGGTCTACTTTTGTAAATAGCTTCAATATATTGTTTTTCTTATTAAATTTGTTCCCTAGTGGGTTCTTTGGAGTTCACTACCAAGTGGCAGCTCCTTCCTCATTCTAAAGTCAGTCACTACCCGATGCCAGAGTAAGTATAACGATGGTGGATAAAACGGTAAAATGAGTGGAAAAATGCTGACGTTAAAGAGTTAACTCGTGTCCTGCATCATTGGAAAGATTCAGAAACAAGCTGCTGTGACTAAGTTGTAATTTAACATTTGAGATGGAATCTGAGCTGCAGGGCGAATAGTTAGTAAATTCTCAGACTTGCTTCTTTCATCTTGAGATGATGCATCAGCAAAATACTTATTGAAGTTGTGGAATTAATGATTGAGGGATAAAACATTACTTCAACAGAATTGCCTAAACTTTAGGTACTGAAATTGATATTTCAGTAAAATTATGCTGTGCTCTGTATTTCATGATTATAAATTGTCTAATTATAAATTGAAAAAATTATTCTTCAGTTCAAGTAGACTTTCAACACCTTCCATTGAAATAATTATCTCAAGATACAATTAGAACTTTTTAAATCTATTTATGGTGTTAGAATGTGATTTGGTAGAGAAATACAGATATTGTATTTTCTTTAATTTATGAGGATTTTTTTATTCAAGTTTTTGATGAGCTTGGAGTGGTGACACTTTGAGCTTCCAACTTGTTCAGGCATTGATGATACTGTCTTAATCTCCTTGCATAAACCTTGAGTATGAAAATGGTATAAGTATCGTTGGGGTGCAGAAGTGCTAAACTCAGTATAAGTATTTGCATTGTTTACTATGCATAACATTAGAAAAACCATCGGGGGGGATGGGGGGATACAACTAATTTATAGATGGGAATTAGCGCTCCCAGGGGGAAAATGCGAGGGCCTGAGCTGAGAGTTAGGTAGGGCTTCTTTTTGTTGAAACAAAAGATTTTTGTTCTCTTAAAGACAATCATTTTTTCGGTTCACTGCGCTTCTGTTTTTCAGCATCAGCTCCTACTACTTTCTTCTTTGACTTTGATCTTGTTTCATGAACTTCTTTATCAATTTACTGTTTCTATGCCCTTTCTGCATTGATTCCTTGTTCTCTTATCTCCACACTAAATGGTGCCTTCCTCCTTCCTCTCTTTGATATGAGGAGAGAATATGGATGTCACCAATTTCAAACTTCAAATTAGCGTGCAGTGGTGGATGCACTATGTCTTTCACAAAAAGTATTTTATTTTATTACATCTGGATTTTTGTTATTGTAATTTGTTATGGACTGTTGCCAATTTAATTTTGAAAACTTCTTCACTCATGAGCAACGACATTACTTCGGAGCCCTGCCAAATGTTCTCAGAGGTACTTTAGCATCAGCTGGGGTTTCTGCTCTCTATGGTCCTCTACACAACTACCTAATTGAAAATGAAAATTTAATCTAAACCTTTTAATAACTTGAAGAAAGAAAAATACATTTATTGAAGGTGTAAAGTACAGGACTGAGTATATAGTGCTGTTGATCTTAACCTCTTGTTAAGAGGGGGTTTCAGTATATATATATATGTAGTTGCTCTGCCAAAGTGTGGGCAAGTTGCTGGAACCCCTGGATTGGGGTAGTGGCTACTACCACGAAGACTTGGTATGTGTCAATTGGTTTCAACCTTGTTAATCTAGATGAAAACTTTATTATACTGAATATCCCAATTTCTATACAAACACTAAAATGAGTTTCACTATTGAGTCTCCTTTGAGACATTTATGGGGGTTAAATATTAATTATCAATATATAGTAATATGTGCTTAATGAGTTAACTGTGTTTAGTTTATTTTGCCGTTGTAGTCTTTATACATTTTTGTTTTTCCAGTTACGAGCACTCCAACCTCATCACAGCTATCTCCATACCTCTCCGTGGACCCTTCATATCTTCAAAATCAGCCTGAATTTATACCTCTGGAGGGTGCCCAACCTCGAAGAGGACGTTTTGAGCTGGCCTTCTCACAAATAGGAAGTATGTTTGACTGTCCGATTTTATTTCTATTCATTGTTTATTTCTATTGATGTTAATTATACCTGAAATGTTTCTTAAATGAGTTAAAACAATTAATATAAAAATTTGAACATGTTTAAGTTTAAAAAATTATGTTAATAAAAATGAAAATGTGTCACATTTATTCATTTTTTAAAAAAAATGAGCATTCATATTTTTCATTTATGAGTTTGTTGTTGTAAAATTGTATTGCACAAATGTTGGCAATATATGCTGGATGGTTAGTCAGTGCTTGTTAATAGATTCCTGATGTTGAAACCTTAATTTCACTGAATTCCTGGCATCCACAGGCCTTGTGATGGTGGGTGGTGCTATGGGAGGCGTCCAGGGGCTGTACAAAGGATTGCAAGAGACGGCTGCTGCTGGCCACACTGGCAAGATCAGACAAACTCAGTGAGTAAATGCAATGGAAACATTTTAGGGCTCTTGAAATGTCTGCATTTTCAGGTTTTCTTGGAGTTTGCTACTAGAACAATATTTAGAAAAGTATGTATGTAAGTTTCATGACAACCTCAAAGTAAGTTTGTATGGGTTATTAATCAAAAATTGTGGATTATAAATTGGTTTGCGATTAATAGCCATGCAGGAGCTCACCTCTATATGTATTAACAATAAATCATGAAATATTTTCTTATTTTAGTGATGGAGATGAAAAATTAAAATGGTTAGAAAGGTTTAGTTTTGTCTTATCAGTATCCTTGTTTGGGAGGAGTTATTCTGTACATCATTTAAGTCATCTTGTTGAGGTCACTATAGAGGGGTGTCACTTGGGTTATTATTTAGTTGTTCCAAGTGCACTTCAATTTTACTAGTAATAATTAACACAAAATGTTCATTGAACATTGCTAGTTTGATGAGCTGTTCATAATAATTAAAATTTACTTCAGATAATTGATTGGGAAGCAAGTGTGTTATTTTAATTGCAACTCAAAAGCATTTAATTGTACTTTCTTTGATATAATTTTTCTTTAAAAATCATTGGGCTTGATGATGATAGCCCATTTGAGTTGTAAAGCTTTATTATAGTGAAAATTAACTTGTATTAGAAAATTGTTCATCAAATTTGATCAATTTGAATTTATATTATTCTCTGTATAACTTAAAAATGTGATTTTTTTGCTACTTTACTATGGTTGTAGAAATAGGTAGAGCAAAGCATCATGAATGGTGAGTGTAGATTTGAATTTATACTATGAGCTTGTGGTGGCATACATAACATGTGCCCTCAACAAAATATGGACTGATAGTTCATAGAATGCCTATGGAGGTTCTTCTTTCAGTTTGTATCTAATTATCCATGTCAATTTCATGTTCTCTCGCTTTTAAATTGTACAGAAAGTGCAAAAAAGACTACTGTGATGATTATTGCTGAAGAGTAAGTAGTTTTTGTTATTCAGTGTGCAAAAGCTTTCGAAAGGGTTTTTCTTGGTATATGTGTTCAATACATAGCATTTTACTCAAGTATATCAATGAGAATGTTTACATGCATAGCTCTTGCATAAATGGTTATTTACATCTGACAGAGTGATTAACTTCGTGACAAAGCGCGTTTCTGGCTCTGCCAACACTTTGGGCACGGTGGCCGTGCTATACTCAGCGCTGGGCTGCATGCTGTACTGGGGACGAGGCAGCAAGGAGGACAGCGCCAACACCCTGCTTGCCGGCTCGCTCACAGGTTAGTCCACGTTGCACAGGATGGGAATGTGTACACAATCTCAGTTATTGAATGAAAACTGTGTAATAAATTATTTTAGAATGAGTTCTGACATGAAAAGGAATGATTGGTGTATCAGTAGTACGTCTGTGCATCGGTGATGGGTTAGGACATGTACTTGGTGCGACTATGGATTTGACGTGTATCACCATCGCCGCTATCATAAGCAGCACCTGTTAAGAGTAGTGTTGATATGAGTGGGTCATCATGCCTGGCAAATATAACTGTGCACTGAGTAGTTCTGTGAAATTTGATGGACTTGCTTCTGTGAATTCTGTGAGACGTGTCCTATGTTATCTAAGCACTAGTAACCTTTGTAACACTACTCCTACGTGTTACGAGTTGGGAAATTTTCATTTTCCTGTATAATAAAACGTCAGGTGTCTCCAATATAAATTCATAAATTTAAAATTTTTTGTGCATAATTTCTCCTATGTTACTACAATGGACATGTGAGGGCCTGAGTTGAGAGTTAGGTAGGTCTTCTTTTTGTTGGAATGAAATGTTTTTGTTATGTTAGGGCCATCATTTTTTCGGTTCATTGCTATCCTGTTTTTCAGCACCTACTACTTTCTTGTTCGACTTTGATCTTGTTTCATAATCTTCTTTCTCAACTTACTTTTTCTATGCCCTTTTTGCATGGATTCCGCGTTCCCTCAACTCCATACTAAATGGTGCCTTCCTCCTTCCTCTTTAGATTGCCTTTGGGGCGGATAGGGAGGCTTGAACTAACTAATGATCTTATCTATTACAATGGACATCTGCTTGCTTGGTTGATATCATAGATACAATTCAAACAATTGAAACCAACCTGACATCCGCTCTCTTTTGTTTATAAGCCAAAAATTTTGTGTGAAAATTGAATCTGTTAAGAAAATGCAGCTCAGCTTGTGATGAAAAAAATACAGCAATTTTTTTTGAAATTTTTTTGGCTAATAATGATTTTAAATAATACACAGTTGTTGCGTGTGTCTGACGCTTAAAAGGATGTCCAATGACCGTATCTGTGATACGAGTTTCACAAGTGCACAAATACGAGAATATTTTAATCGCGGGTACTATTGTGATGGATATATTGGTTTGTCATCCACATCTGTAAGATTTGTCATGAGAAAATATCGAATTCCTCATTTTTGACAAGTCATGTACGCTAGTATAATAATACAATGACTCGGTGTTGGTTCTTTCCAAGTGAAATCCCTCTTATGTAGGAATTATTTTCGCATACACTTAATGGGTATATCAATAGTACTCGAATATACCAAAGTAATTGAATTGAGTTACTCAAGTGTCGTAGTAGATGTCTAGAAAGATTGGTAGCATAGCTACCTGTCGCATTCTACTATGCAGCGGTGTTCAGTTTTCTTTCGGTTGAATATGTTTCTTTGAATTTGTTTTCTGCTGATCATTTTGTGAGCGTGATGAGCGCAACATTTTGAAATATCCGATGCAAAGCTTTTTGTTTTCAATTTATTTAGTGTTAGTTACCATTGTAATAGTATCATGATCACGCGTTAGGCTTGGAACACGCTACATTTAAATGTGCATTTTTCCTCAGTTCTCACAATTCTTGTAATGAAATCCATATTATGTGTCGAGATTTACCTGGACGAAGTAAAAATTCACCACACTGTGTTAGGTTTACTCATACAAGCAAATGTGGTGGTGAGATAAACAAGGCAGTTTAGTTGCATGGCTTTGACTTGAAGTTTAGCACTCGGTTATACTGTATGTGGTGTTCAGGGGCGCTGTACCAGTCGTCTGGAGGCCTGCGCAAGGCTGGCATTGGTGGCGCTGTTGGGCTGGCGCTGGCCGGACTCTTTGTGGCGTGCACCTCTCGTGATAAGATCAGGGATTACAACTCAAGGTAGGTGGTGGACTCCAGGCGAATCATTGCAAATTGGTCTTCAGCTGCTCCGATTCTTGATAATATTAGGAACAAGAGCATGGTCTGATTTGGGGGCCGACAGTTCTGTTTCGTGCATAAATTTTCGACTGTCGGCAATGATGCTGAGGACATTTGTTCTGAAGAATGATAAAACCTAACAGTTTTTGCTTCAAGATTAAGACCAGGTTTAAATCTTCGTTGGTTTTCTGATGGAATTCTCTCTTGAAACGAGCTTCATTTTAATAAGGAGCCACTGATGTATTTATGTTCTAAACTTTCAAAAGTGAAAACGTGATACGGTAGTAGTAGTAGTAGTAGTAGTACTACTAGTGAACTATTAACGAATTTTCTCATGTTTAGAGGAAGTTGTGTGTGATTGCTCATCAAGTTAAGTGTTTGTTGCACACGGATGTGTATCTAAGGATTCTAAGCTAACTAATTGATGTACTCGTATTTGCACGCTTCCTTAGCCCATACCGAAAAGTAAAAGCTAAGTTTTTTAACATATAGGATTGTTATTAAGGAAATGATCAGTGGTGAACAGACGACTCGGTGTGTGATTCATACTATGATGTGAATGTAATTGTGGAGAAAATTGATCGATTTGCCTGTTTCTGCAGTTTTCAACATATGTAAGACCATTCCATTTATTGCCGCTTCTTTCTTGTCCAGGTACTAAATAAGTGATCACGCACGTCTGCCGCTGTGATGCTAGCTGTTCGGCACGTTTGGAAAATAAGCCTCCGTGTTCACTCGCTACAATGACTTGTATTATTCACTACTTCGCTTATATTCGGTAGTGAAGGGATGCTTACGATCTTTGTTTTGCGTGGATGTAGCCTTTTCTGTGCGCGAGGTTTAAAAGCAAATTTTCTCGAACATTTCTAATAAAATGCGATAAGCTTGAAATAGTCATGTAATCTACTGGTGATGCACGCAAATAAGTCATTAATAGCCTTTGTTCTAAAACTTCATCAAATCAGGAAAGAAGCTAAAGCCCATTGTCACTTTTGACGCACACATGTAACACTCGTCGCAATGTATATAGTGTCGATAAGCATTAACCAACAATGTATCATCGCTACATGCAGATCTTCAAATTCCAATTGGCCGAGAGTAGCTTCATCTCGCTATGATTAATGTAAATATTTACTTTGAGTTAGGGAGAGCGAAATAAAATTCTGATGTCAAACTTGATATTTTATTTGATCATCTCAAACTTTTCACTGAATAGTGTAAATAAGTGGAGAGTTTTAGAGATTTGGTCTGACACACATATGTAATCATTTTTCACATTGGTCGAAACTGACTTCGATCCAACACCAGAGGTATGTCGTACCTTTAATGTTTTTGCTTCAGAAGGTGGGAACGAAAAATAACTCTTGCTGCGTATTCAACACGAGTGAAAATGGAGACATGGGTATTTTCCCTTGAAAAAGAACGTGTTAATGTGCTCGGACAGTGGGTTGTTTTAAACATAAGTTATTTGTACTAATACCCCAAAAAATTAAGGAATTTAAACGAAATATTAAAATACACATCAAGATGCTCAAGACGTGAACCCTATACGATGTTGCTTCATTCGTACGCACGTCTAGCGAAACCATAGCAGTTTCATTAGAGTAATATCACGAACTGAAGTCAGAAGTAAACCACTGCAAGTGAGCATTATTTATGAAGTCAAAGCTAAGCATGCTCGTTACGTACTGGCGCTATGCAGCAGGAAATACTCATGGCCTACCGCATTACTAAAACCTATGATGGATACACTGCCCAGCAGGGCATTTAGGCAGCAAATGTAGAAGAGTGCAATCGAGCCTTTTTCACTAGATCAACAAAAAAATACATGTTACGCCTTTGCCTCCAACCGCGTGGAACTGCAATTTTAAAACGAATAAGTTTTATATAGGCAGGACACTGGCAAGAGGCAAGACAAGTGGAGACAGCTTAGTGAAAGGAATTGAAGGAGTTGCTCTAAATTATTCTTTCGCGGAGTTGATCAAATGCGAGATAATTTTCATTCCATAGGGTCACACACAATGGTAAACAACCTCTGCAGGTGCCTACGTTTAAAAATTTAAATTTTTGTACAAGGCTTAAACGGCGTGTCATAGTAGCACACACGTGTACATCTAGCACCCATTGTGGGCAACACACTACAGTGAAGGTTAGCTCTCTCTCTCGTACAATACAAGCCTTTTAGAAAAACAGGTTTCTGATGCATCCATTCTCGCAATCGGAAAGTGATAATGTGATAAAACCTTGAATTTCAGTTTCAGGACCACTTAACACACAGCAGAGAAGCAAAATGAAAAAAATCCCTGATGTGTATCGGTAAAATTGCCTCGGAATATAGCACGCCATCTCTACATTTTGATGATGGTGATCGCCCAGCAGACTGAAAACGGAATGAATACTTATGCTTTGTAACTAATGACTTGAATGAGTTTTATAGAATATTTTACGGTTAACATTTATGCCAAGACATATTTGGCCTGCACAAAAATTTGAAAAAAAAATTCACAAGATTTTCCATTTCATTTAGCAATGAAATGTCTCACAAACTAATGGTAACAACTGCTGAAGAACATGCTTTGTATACTTAATCATATTCAGTCGAAAACGTTGCGGAGGCCAGCTCTATCGGTTCTGCAAAAACAAGCATGACCACCACTATAGGTGCAGGAAATCATATATAGTATTAAAGTTCCACTCCATGGAACTGAAAGTTGAAAAAACACGGCTGTAGATATTTATTTTAGCAATCCCCCAAAAAGTGTGAACTTGTCAAGTTTTTGGCAACAATGATTTGCTTCCAAAAAATTGGATAAATTAGTTTAGGTCTTCTTAACCACATCAAAAGTGTTCCAAAAAGATGAAAAAAGAAGGCATCATTTAGTATGGTACTGTAGGAACGGGAAATCTATACGCAAGATGCATTTCCACACAAAATCCCCTGCGCACAGAAGCTAAGAAAAGGAAGAAAACAGAAGATATAGGTAAGGCATTAAAAATCACTTAAGTAAAGTGGGCACCAAAGGTAACGCCCCGAAGATCTCTCTACAGCCGACTTCGCTTGATAGTATTCATCTGAATGCGCCAGCCCTCTTAGGAAGCGACAGACAAACAAGTTAAACCTCTTGCCTTTCCTATCCCTCGTGAGGAGTAGCCAAATCTCTTCAGTTGATAGTGCACTCTTGTTGAACAATGGAACGTTTCTGCTCATAGACATTTTAACTTTTCTTTCACTTTACGATATTTTACACAATGATATTTTGATAAGATGCAAGCATCTTTCAGAAGATTACCTCGCAGAAAACACATATAGCGCAGTGAAGAGTCAAAGCTATTGGCAGTCCAACCCAAAAAAATTAGATCTAACCAAAACAACCCAATCAGATCTTTGATGAAATTTTGGGAAAAACCATTTCCTATCAGTTAATTCCGGTTCCAATCGGTAAAGGCGATTATCACCAACTCAGTAAAGTGTACGTTTCAGCGGCACTGGCAACTAGAATGTTAGCAATGACAAGCACAGATAGCAACGATGGCCAAAGAAAACCTGTTCATCTCGATGGGACAAAAGGAAAAGGGAAGTCAGAATAAAACTGATATATTCCTGCAGGAGTTTGTACAGTACGCTGAGTTCCCATTGAAAAGATAAAGTAAAGTATAGAATGAAATTATAAAAAAGTAAAGTAAATGGAATATTTCAAATCGAAACCCACAACAATCTCGTGGCTGGCAGGGTAGGTAGGGCTAACACTCGAGTGTTAGCTCCCCAAAATACCTAAGCACACTATACTGCTGTACATAGCTTCCTCGTAGTTTAGCTTAGTGAAATATTTCTAAGGATATTTTGGGAGAAAGAATTTTTTAATACTTTGGTTCATTCCTTAAGCAAGGAACAAATAATGCGCCATTCTCATAAGAAAAATTTCCCACAAAAAGAGAATTTCTGTTTTCTTAACTTAAACATGGTAGCGCGCCACTTGATTCCCCTAATGTTTTCCAGCATCTGTAGCAATGACCACACTTATTTAATACTGTACAGGTCTAGTAATGGCTGGAGTTTTGAAAACGTTCTCAAGAACACCTAAAAATTTTATCAGTGCGTTGATTCTTGCAAAATTCGCAAGGAGTGTCCGATTTATGCAATGTCGACACTTAACGAAGTTTAAAGTAACATACATACACCAATACAGTTCAGGAAGCCAAGCAACTATGAACCAGTGCGCTTTCATAAAGTAAAGTAATTCATAAAAATTTTCTCAACGTAGAAGCGTGGTGGATCGTATTTAAATCCTAATCGTATGCAAATACTGCTGCACTAACTTCCAAAACACGGTACACAAGCACTGACTACATCTTAGTTCACCATGTAGCAGAACTTCTATGCACAACATAAATATAAGCGCAACCCTTCCATAGGCAGTAATACATTCTGACAGTATATTTCACGCGCTTACTTGACGCCCAGCATTTAAACTTATACTTCTAGATCCTTCACCTATATTAGCAGCAGACTGCTGCAATGCTCGATTTCTATAGCGTAGTGTCATCACTCTACACAACCGCAATTACGATCTTCCCTTCACAGCTTCTACGGAAGGTCTTTTGGTCACGATAATGAAGAAAAATTCTCAAGCTAGAATAAGCAGTGTAGATTAGCAATTGGTTGACGTCCTAGTTACACGCTACCTTTGTCGCAGAAAAACAGCCCACATCTGTTGTGTGCGACGCTGCTTGCCACTCCGAAATCGTCCTCACTCACAGAAATTATAAGCTGTACCCAAAACGAAATAAATAACAAATACCCACAATATAATAAGAGCTAGGTCATGGGAATGGGAAATTCGAATATTAATAAAATACCAAGAAGAACTTAGGCTAACATAACAAACATTTGTTCTGCGCTCATTCCGTAGAAGCGGTTGAATGTTGGACGCGAAGTTTGAGCCTCATTGAGAATGCAGAAAACACCTCGTAAATTAAAAATATTACATGTTCAAATTTACACTCAAATTCCCTCGAGAACAACTTGAACTGTCTCTCTTAAAGCACACAGTGAATTGGTACGGGAATTCAACATCCTACGGCATGCAAAGTTTGAATTCAGCTGCTCTACAGACGCTGATACCGCACTAGGCAGGTAAGATTCCCTCAGAATCTTCACCGAGCTACAAAATCTAACAAGGCAGATTGCAATGCGAAGTACACGATATCTTAAATATTAAATAATTCTTATAGATAGAATAAACATCAAGGAAGGCATAACAAGCGCTATTATATACATTAGCACACAACCTACGCAGCAAGTGACAGCGGAGTTCATTTCATACAAGTTAGGACATACAACGTACACAATCACCACTACACACATTAAACTTTGTAACGGAATGATCATAGCGTTACTACTCGCATGAGCGTACGAGTGAGATGCAATGTGCTAGCAGTGTAAGGCTGGGAGTAAGAGATAATTACTTTTACATTAAAATAAAAAAGTCTCATGGAGACGTAGGAGAGCGTCAGTGAACGAGCCAATGAAAATTACACTTTCCACGAGAGTCCTGTTTGATCCAGTTATTACTTGAGTGTAGAGCCGTGTGACTCTGAGGTTTTTAGAGACATAATATGAAGTGTTTGCATTAACTTACTTTAAAGGCTTAGAGTTAGGATATGGAAATCTACGTCCGCAGTTCAGAAGAAGCAGACTATAGGGAATATTCCTATGTTACGGTTCTCCGATTTAGAATCCGTAATATACAGTCGTATTAATTGAGTGACTACCAATGGAACTATCTGTTTGTATCAACAGTCAACCAATCGTAAACGAACCAACTCGCGGCAAAGTGAGTTGCAAGCAGATACTCAAATGCAAACAAAACTCGTTTTCTATTCAGTACAAGTGGTGCAACGAAGAGCTGTTGCTGGGTTTACTTTGCACAAGAGGGGCTAGAAAATTTGCACCACACGATCCAAAAATGTATCAGGGACAATTTGGAATAGATGCAAACATGAAAACAATTTTACCATTGTAACGGATGAGTTTCTAAGCGCAGAAAACAGCCAAACGAGCATCAATAATGAGACAGATTTGTTTTATGGAAAATTTTTACAAGCAGCTCGTGCCTCTTGAGTTTGCGAAGGACAAAACTTGTGATTGGTATGCTGGCAGCCTCGCACTCGCACTGCTACGCTCATGTAAGCATAGAGAATGCTGGTTCGCAAATCTTTTGTTGGAAAAAGTGTCAAACAAAAATCCCTTGAGTAGCGGCAGTATCAAACAGGACAATAGGCCAGGAAAAAGCTCCGGTTATGATGCGGTAGCGAACAAGGCTGGCAAATTGCGCACAGGTAACATTTTCTTGAAATCTGCACAACAATAATTAATAAATTTATTTGAGACTAAATTTACGCCATGCAGGAGAATGACTAGCACATGCTCAGAATAATTATAGAACCAAGTCTCGCACGCCTACCTCAGACCATATCAATTTTAGTCAGTGAATCTCGGAACAGAATCATGCAAATGCCACTAGCGATCGTAAGCAATAGCAATGAGCAACTGAGATGAAAGCAGAATACGCGTGGTCTAGTGAAAATTTGATTCAGACGCAACGTTAATGAGACTTCTGGAGACTTCTCTCTTTGTAGAATCTAGACACGGGAAAACTGCCAACTGTTGCGAGAATAAACAGAATCAAAAGCTTCTTGACTAAGCTCTTAGCAAGTACCATTTGCGTGATCGTCGGCTGGTATTTGTATCAATTGGTGCTCATGATGAGATTTGTCCTGGGCCACTCTCATCGATGCATGAAGAAGAGTGTCAAGACATATTAGGGCGAAATTTTTGTTGTAAATTTTTATCGATCTAAAACTTTCCCAAAGACGAGTAACAAAAATACTATACTAAAAAGGAAGTAAATCGCACTTAAATCCCATACATTACTAGAATATCCCAGAGAGCAAGATGAGTTAAGGGAGTAATAAAAAGCTCACCAATTCACCGAAGAATCCAAAACACATCTACATGCGATTCAGCTCTGATTTGGAGAATTTCATATTAATACAATTCAAACAATGTTTATTTGCAATAGGAACCTAATAACACCAAAAATTGAATTAAGATCACAAACTTTGAAGGAAAACCAAGAGTATTTTCCTTCGGGTACCGCCAAACATCCTAACACTCATACATCTCTCTACACTGGTCAGAACACCAAATTCGGTTGTGTCCCCCTTGGAAGAGATGTGACTAACTTTATTAGGATATGCCGCATAAAAAGATCCTAACCTGACTACCTCACTGATTCAGCAAAACACTTTTACCATGTGAACCTGGAAAATCTACGAACTTGAAGACAACAAGGCGAATATTTCAGCCTCATCAACCACAGAAATAGCGCAAATAAAATAGATATCAACACACCATAAATAGACAAGTATCACACCACAAGCGTAAGTTGCCTTCATTCTTTAAAATAACTTAAGCCGTCAGATCAGGAAACACACACGTACAGACGTTCCAAAATTTCAACCAGCTGAAATGCTTTAGCTCACAAAACAACGTCCCTATAGTAAGACTTAGATTTATGAATCAGTATCTGAACGCAAAAATTGAAGTGACCGATTTCTACATACTGACATCGAAGGACGGGACTTGGGATAGCGCTCACGAAGTCGCAATAGAGAGGTTACGCTATTATCACCATCAATAAATAAGAAACGTTCTCCCTCTCTTCATTACCACCAATCACAAACTAATTCATTTTCGCGCGTGCTCAAGTAAAGATGAAGGAAGTAGAAAAAATTTCGACGGCAGTTATCACTATTTTTGGAGATCGCAAATAACTTCGCGGAAAAGCAAAAACTGGGGTAAAGGCGCAGTTGGAGTTCAAATTGACTTCACCAGCACTGGTTTCATGATCCACAGCATGCACGCCTTAACCGAACTGCTGTAAAACAACACTCGAAATCGTCTGAAGAATCATAAATTTAAAAACAAACAACCAAACGCCCACATAATGGTAGCTAAGAACTGAGGTTCAGGTAGAGTTAGGATGAAAGAAGAAGCAGGAATTATTTATCTGAACGTCATTGCTTTCAAATGTGACCTTCACTCCAGAAAATCATATTTCAACAACTAGAACAGGTTTGCTCAGCACGGAGTACGGGCGCTTTCTTCTCCTCAAATAAGGAATAACGCATTGTACAAAACAGTCACACTCGCACTGCTTTGGATTCTGTAAGATGGCAAACTGACAAAAGCACGCGAAGTCAAGCAAGTCCCTAATGTCGTAGCACGCCAACTGCTCGCAAACAGTCAATGAAGAGAAAGGCTTTGCACGGTTCAAACAAAGTTTGTACGAGATCTATCTCATCACGTGGAACTAAGCGCAGAACGCACTACATTACTTGGTTACCACGCCCCTAGCAACCAGTGGTACTGTTCATCCTAGAGCCGAGAGGCGAGTAGTAAACCCAGTTCTCGCCCAGCAGAGAGAACAACTTCGTCTGCCACGTCTCGCCGGCCTCCTTCCTCTGCTTGGCTTCTTCGCGCTGCTTCTGCTCCAACGCAAACTTAGCCTCCGTCGCAGCCTCTATGTTGTTATACCTGGGCCAAAACATTAAGTTAGCCTTCTCATCTCCTATCCCATTAAACACTTTCAACACTTATTTCAAAGATACCTCCATTGTAAATCAGCTTTAAAATTAGAGAAGGCAGTGCCACAGTATAAAATATAATAAGAAAAAGTGAGGGAACATGTGTGAATATGCCAAACTGGCACATGAGTATGTCTAAAAAACAACTTGGACGTCCTCATGGAAGTACAGGAAACAACAAATTACGCATACAAGACGAAATCTGAAACCATTAACAGATTATCACTGCTTGCCCTACCATTCGTGCTGAATATACTCGTAGATAGAGTTATTAGCAAGCAATGCAGAAAAAGATGAAAAAAAGTTAGGCGAAGTAGCGCAGATACTCGTGAAGTAGGCGTTCTGCACGACACGACATGCCGGTCTCACACAAAATGCCGAAGTCGTTATTTGAAAACCCAAAAAAGACGACAGCAGTCACAATTGCCCACTCAAAAGAAAGTAGTAAATGAAATCTACGGTGAGTGACACTTCTCCCCCGATGAACAGAAAAATCAAACAATTTCAGGTTTTTCCCTACTCCAAGAAGAGTTGAAGAGTCTTGAATATCCTCGCATGAGGGCGCCATGTCCCTAAGATATACTGAAAAACAAGCCATTTTACCGCACCCATTGAGCGAGGGGAAATACTTTTGAATAATTCTTGTCAATATTCAGAGAAAAATATCTTTATTACTTCAAGGCTTTCAAATGCTAACTAGCAGAGCACTTTCATTAAAGCGTTAGATCATAATTATGGACGAGTGAACCACAGTGATAGCAGTGCAAGATGAATGTAAAAATTGCCGCTCATGGGAGATGAGTTCTCGCCTCATTCTCAACTGAATGCAATCATTATACTAGCAAATATTAGAAAAACATGAGAAAGCCGTATAAATATTCTTTCTGAAGGTTAGGCAAAAGTGTCAAGTTAGAGAAGTGCTCAATGAAAAGGTTTTTAATCAGGAATTGCTCGAGTATTAAGCAAAAAAAAACAATCATTTTAATTTGGGATTTGACACCGGGGCGAGTACTGAAACTTGTGAAAGAACTCTGAACGTTTTGAAATTGGGGCTTATAAATGGGTTGCGCATTTGAGTTGACATCTCTCAGGTGTAGGGCGTGATACTCTACTTTTTTTATGCCATTGACAGCAACAGTATGCTAATGAACCCAAGAAACCACGACTCTGACATTTCAAACGAATACTGAACTGCCATTACTTAGTGCGGGAAGCACAAGGCACAACTCATTTCTGCGCCAACAAAATCAGAGCACTGACTTGAGACCGGCAGTGCACTCCTTCCAAAGCGCTCTGCTCTCGTTGGGCTCCTGCTGCGCGATGGGCTGCACCTTCTTGCCGACGATAGCCATGCTTCGGGTGTCCACAAACGTCTCCGTTCGCTGCAAATATCACAGGGAAAACATCATGACATTGATAAGCTATCACATAGAAAAAATACAATGATACGAAAACATCATAATACAAAAAACTATTACATGGAGAAACATTGCATGAAAAAATATCAGGACATCAACTGAAAGTGTGGCTTCACTTGAGTCGCACAAATTATTCCACTAAATGAAGTATTAGGTCCTCATTAGCACAAGATGCGTGTGCAAGTCAAATAAAATGTCCTCATGCAGGTGATGCTTCTCAATAAAATGTTACAAATCAGCTCACATTTTGATAGCTTATCACGTGCGCTGGTGAACGAGGCTATTAAACTTTCTAGCACGTTTCATTTATGTTCACTATTCAAAATAACAATAGAACTCATACCTATTGCTGAAAATATCGAAACAAAATGAGATGTTATTCATAAAATTGAACTATCTGATAAAAGCATGAAAACAAAACAAATTGAGCATGCATTTTACACCAAATCAAATACTGAATAGATGAACAGACTGCTGCAACAAAGCATATGTTTAATAAATTATATGTATAAATGAAGTGATGACCATTTTTCTCCATATAGTCCACAAACAAATTCTAGCTCTTTCTTATCTCTATTAATGATTCAGTATAACAAAACAAAAAAAATCCACGTTTCTGACAATATATTCCAAATCAGGAAAGTACGTTAGCATTAAAGCGGCCTTGAAAAGAATTTCTAATGAAAGGAGATAACTGAAAAAATTATTTAGAACAAGAAGCGTAGCTGTAGACCATCCTTCGCTAACGCCAGTGAACATGAGTGGTTTGATCAATCCGTCACACCCACCCCATCTTCCGTCCACTTGGCGGTCATGGCTCCGTTCCACTCGCCGTCAACAGTGAGGAAAGGCTTCTTTTCGCCCGGTGAGAAGACTTCAGCAGTTACGCGATGCTTCTTCCCGCCGTAGAAAGGCTGACCAAAGAATTATTAATCCGTTGAATTCGTTTTAATCAGCGTCAAAATCCATCTGGTTTCATCATGAAAAATTTGGTTGCCTTCATTAGGATCGTTATTTGACTTGAGACAATCCTACAGCCCATCTATTTCTCATTTTGGCACTCGAACCATCGTACAGTGAACGAAACGAATGATGCTTCCACTTAATAAACGAGCATAGACTTACACTGATTCAACATTTTCAACCCGATAAATATGGTGAAATAAGTACCACAAATACAAACGAGAAGGTAGCTCAAGCTTCTAATACGTAGTAGACAGACTTATAACACACTGGAAAATGAATTAAGAAAATATTGTACTAAATGGACCACTGGCGGAGTAAATTTTATTTCTATTGATACAACACCCGGTGTTGACTGAACTGTCTATTGACTGAACAGAGCTAAAACGAATAGACATTTAGGCTAGCAATGTTTTCAGGTCAGAAGAGAAAACATACACGAAACTTAGGGAAAATCGGGTTAACTCTAAAGCACACTCACATAGGCACGTGAAATTACAAAATCACTAAACGAACGGCAACTTCTTTTCTGCTTTTCACAAGGAAATTTTATCTTGAACTTTACGTTGCTCATTTCCACACTTCTACACCTTGCATCATTTCAACTCGTAAATGAAGTAAACTTTACCATGGCGTAGAGAAAACAGCTACCTTGGTGAGGAACTCGACATTGGCGCTGTAGCCGGTCTTGCTGCACGTGATCTGGCACGAGCCGCCCAGCTCAACCCACGGCACCGTCAAGATCGACCTGACACACACAAGCCAAAAGACGCAAACTCAGCAATTAGCACATTACAACATATACCAACGAGCTAAATTTGAATTAGATGAAGTAAAGTTCCAAGTAGTAACATGACCAACGAGCTACATTTGAATTAGAAGAAGTAAAGTTAGAAGTAATAGCATATACCAACGAGCTACATTTGAATTAGAAGAAGTGAAGTATTTCACGACATGTACAATAAAGACAACATGAGTAACTTATGCATACTTCATACACTACACCAAAACTAAATTGAATTTTTAGGGTACAGTGATGAGTTATTGCACATGAACAGCGTCTTCTTCCAATTGGTATGAAAATCATGCAACTATGTATGAAACGCAGCAGATTTGTGCCGACAGAAGAGATGAAAAAAGACCGAACTTCGCGTAACATGGTGATAACCAAATGCCAATGCTTTGTGGCACAGAGTATAAGAAAATTACCATCAGAACTATCTCCCTATAAAGCGAGAACTACTACGAGTCAAAGCATTGACGCTACAGCTGAAGCAGAGGTTGCCAACAAAATCCAGCAGGCACTAGTATGAGCATTTAGGTCATAACTAACGAAGTAGCCTGGTATGGAGCATGATGAATGTGAACTTATTCGATAACCATACAACAAAACTCACACATAATTGCAAAAATTAGAAACTCTTATTCAGAATTAATTGCAACTCAATCATCAGTAGAAGAGCAGTCACGTGAGACCTTACACTTATGATCACGCAACAAATTTTTTATTTCAGAGAATGGCAGAGACAGAAGTAGGCAAGAAATGAATAAAAGTGTAAGGCGACTGCTCTCGAGAACAAACCTGGTACTTCAAACAAGGAACGAATGTTTGTGCAATACGGTTGCTTTGACGAACCCACCTGCCGTAGCCACTGGGGAAGTTGATGATGTACTCCTCATCGTAGTCGAGTACGCTGACGCAGCCTTGGCCGATGTTATACACACACACGCTCAGGCCCAAAAACTTGGACTTGGTCCAAATATGTCCGCAGAAACTGATACGTTTTGATACGTTCTCAGCATAGAATGCTGAAATCGGGGGATGGTGCGAGACCTGCACAAAAATCAAGTTTTCCATATTCAAGTAGAAAAGCATCTCAAAATATAACCAACAGCCCATAATTACATAGATCAAAAAGCCAAATAGCAAATCTTAAATCGGAAGCTCGACAGCTATGATGGTGCAGGAAGAGCTGACATCAGCTTGTAAGTCAGTTTTTGTTTCACCAGGTACCACTTTAATGCGTAGCAACCGGGGTTATTTCTTCAAGGAAAGAGTCAGTTTTGATTTTTGGCAGCTCCGCACAACAGCTCCTCGTTGAGCAGAAATCAGGGAAGATAAAACCGAAACTATGCGCTGTTTCCCATTTATACCTCCTTAAAAAACCTACGAATGATGAACCAATGAAATTATAAAAAAGAATAGACGGCAGAGTAATAAACATCTAATTGATTTAGTGGACGAAAGTGTGAGACACCGCTCCGCACAGCAAGCAATATGGATTATGCACACTAGGTTATAGGGAGCTAAATGATTCATCACAAATTCATGATCTACCGATTGTAACCCAACCCGGACATTATGCAAAGAATTCTCATCCCCCTCGCCCCAATTCTCATTTCTTAGTGCATCAATTCTCCCTTCCTCATACGACATTTCCCATTTCCTAATACATCAATTCTTTTTTCGTAGAGCATCAAATCAAATTTCTTCATGCAAGAACTCTCATTTCCAGCACAACAATTCTCACTTCCTAGTGCATGAATTGTGAACCATTAAAGCAACGAGGTTAAGCCAGCGAGTCAAAATAGAACTCTCGGTCGAGATTGATGGTCACTACCTGTTCGGCGACGAAAGCGAGCTGGTCCTCCCTGACCCACTGCAGAGGCTTGCCAGGCTCCAGGTCGTCCTGTCCGCCGCCCGTGTTGGTGCTGCGGCCAGCTCCGGGCACGTCCCAGTGACATCTGCACACGCATCCGTTGTCGCACATTCAGCTTTTGTCTGGGCTACTTTGGGGCTACTCTTGCTCGCGTTTTGGCACTGTCACTCTATTTATTGCTCTGGTTATTACAGTTACTTTTCTTATTGCTCTGTAGCTCTTATAACTTCATTAAAATTGTTATGGCTGCATTGTCCTATCTCAGTGCTCGATGTACTGGGGCCGAAGTTTCAAACAATTTACGTTGTTGTAGCGATAGAGTCGAAAGCGCAAGTCTCTCTGTCGATTCAGCCAAGCGAAGCGCTGATGTTTCTAACCAAAATCCAGCAGAATTTCAAAATACTGAGTCATTAAATTAAATTCGAAAAATCTTAACTTGGCAATTTTGGTCAAAAAGCATTGCCAAGTCGATTGAAGAACTCGGAGGGGAGCTCAAAAAAGTGGGCCACTAAGCTCGCTTCTGTTGCCATATTCTATTGGATTCTATTAAAAGTAATACAGCCAAAAAAGTGATGAACTATAACGAAAATGATAGAGCAATTTCAACAGCACTACCAAATGGCCGACAGTTAAAAGGAATACGCCTCATGAATCCTTGTTGAACCTTATGTGTTGTAGTAGTTGTAGATGATGATTGTGTGCAAAGTTGTTGATGATGACTGTGTGCAAAGTTGTAGATGATGATGTTGTGCAAAGTTGTAGATGATGATGTTGTGCAAAGTTGTAGATGATGATTGTGTACAATGTTGTAGATGATGATTGTGTGCAAAGTTGTAGATGATGATTGTGTGCAAAGTTGTAGATGATGATTGTGTAAAAAGTTGTAGATGATGACTGTGTGCAAAGTTGTTGATGATGACTGTGTGCAAAGTTGTAGATGATGATGTTGTGCAAAGTTGTAGATGATGATGTTGTGCAAAGTTGTAGATGGTGATTGTGTGCAAAGTTGTAGATGATGATTGTGTACAAAGTTGTAGATGATGATTGTGTACAAAGTTGTAGATGATGATTGTTTGCAAAGTTGTAGATGATGATGTGCAAAGTTGTAGATGATGATTGTGTACAAAGTTGTAGATGATAATTGTGTGCAAAGTTGTAGATGATGATGTTGTGCAAAGTTGTAGATGATGATGTTGTGCAAAGTTGTAGATGATTGTGTGCAAAGTTGTAGATGATGATTGTGTGCAAAGTTGTTGATGATGACTGTGTGCAAAGTTGTAGATGATGATGTTGTGCAAAGTTGTAGATGATGATTGTGTGCAAAGTTGTAGATGATGATGTTGTGCAAAGTTGTAGAGGATGATTGTGTACAAAGTTGTAGATGAGGATTGTGTGCAAAGTTGTAGATGACGATTGTGTGCAAAGTTTTAAATGATGATGATTACGTGCAAAGTTGTAGATGATGATGATTATGTGCAAAGTTGTAGATGATGATGATTATGTGCAAAGTTGTAGATGATGATTGGATGCAAAGTTGTAGATGATGATGATTATGTGTAAAGTTGTAGATGATGATTGGGTGCAAAGTTGTAGATGATGATGATTATGTGCAAAGTTGTAGATGATGATTGGGTGCAAAGTTGTAGATGATGATGATGATTATGTGCTAAGTTGTAGATGATGATGATTGTGTAAAGTTGTAGATGATCATGTGCAAAGTTGTAGATGATGATGTGCAAAGTTGTAGATGATCATGAGTAAAGTTGTTGATGATCATGAGTAAAGTTGTTGATGATGATGTGCAAAGTAGACGTTGAGTAAAATTCACCTTCTACAGAATTCCCGTTTTCAGCCTCAGTTTTAGTTTCAGAGCTCCAGAGTTAGTTTGCATAAACGATCCAACTAGTACAAGGCAACACACGCCTCCTACTTGAGCTCCCCCTCAGTTGAGACAAAATTCGAGAGCCCACCTGAAAATTTCACCGATGATGGGGTTGTAGGGCTTCTTGGCTACCTCACTGCGACGCCCCGCGTGGAAGGCTGACAGGTACCATTTGAGTACCGTCACCATCCGCGTCTTGGGGTCTTTGCCGCTGCTGATGCTGCAACGTGGAAATCGATTCAGAATTGTGCGAAATAATAGCTGGAAGTGAATGCAGCACTTGTGGAATTCTAGGAAAGAGTAACTTGACTGTAAAATTCAATCTTGAACTGTCCGCCGAAATTAAGGTTAAAAAGTAATGTAAAAATAATTAACTTGGACAATGCTTAGAGATATAAAGAAAGATATATTATACGCGTAATTCATCAGGCATTATAAGAAATCGTTTTTTTGTTTGATACACTGAATGTACAATATACACTGTACATACAATACTATAGGTGCACTTGCACATAGGCTTCATCTTAACACATTGACTGCGGCGTGATCTACCGGTGGTCACAAAATCAATGTTCCTGTACACTCAATCGAAACCAAATGAAAGCACTATCCATTCAATGCTGGTCACTTCCAATGTTAAATATCAAAAGTAACTTTAATTTGAGTTGAATACTGAACTTCAGTTTAACCCGCAATATTCACCGTGTCAAAGCGTTCTTTTCACGAGATTGCGCTGGGCAACACTGCGGAGCGACAAGATGAAGTAAACACAACGCCACCAACACCTCCATGGGCTACCAAGGAATTGAACAGTAGGGACCGAATACTCGTAAAAGATGTATTACCTGCAGAAAAGGTCAGGATGGGCAAAGAAATCAGCGTACATCTCCAATAGAGAGCGTCTCTCGAGGATGAAGGTCGGCAGCACCACCTTAGTCAGGTCCATGCCGATTTTAACCTGCAAATCGGGGAATTCAGTATTAGCAAGTCATCAAGTGCAGATCGTATACAAAATATCAAACTTCTTATTAGCATTGCAAGAGAACAAAAGCAGGGGAACTTCCAGGAATCTTCAAGCGAAAGACCATTTCCTCGTTATAAATGTAAATTAAATGTTAATTCACGTTGGCATTTCCCTTGAAATACAAGAAAAGCGGAGTGATAAAATACCAGTTAGACTCATCATATTCTTCCCCCCGATCCTGGAAGCACACTAAACTAGAGATTTATACTTGAATAATTCTTTTTAAGCATGGACATAAAAACAATGAGATCCATACAACGAGTTGCACAAAATTGCAGTGGTAACATTTAAGATGAAGATAAAATTAAGAGTACTACGCTTTACAACTTTGTCGATAAAGACAAACTTTCAAGTCTCCTTCGATTGTTATTGGAAGTATATCATGCATACCTTTCGAGCCTCGACTCGCAAGCAAAAGATGGCAAGAATTGATTTCTCAATACAATTGTTTCCTTTTTTTATCGTAACCCTTTTTGTTAAACTATTCTTTACAGAAGGTGTTTCTAATTTGCTATTAAATGCAAAAACATTTGGTTCTACATTACAACAACCAGTCATTTAGGGTAAATCGAAGGGAATGATATAACTAAATGTAGACGATCTGTGAGGGCGACTGTACGATATTAGTTGGGCCTGTTTGAAAATTAAAAGCCATACACGACATGAGCCCTGAAATCAATGATCAGTGCCAGCAGTGAACAGAATTACACCGCTAAAAACATCAAGCGAGTTACCTGCGAGATGAGGTGTTGGATGATGAAGCCATGACTCTCCATGGAGACCTGGTCGTCATCGTCCTCGTCGTCGTACAGCGCGTCGTAGTCCACACCACCTGCACACAGCAATAGAAATATTCTTTACTGATTCAAAATCAAATCAAATCTACACGAAATCAACATATGACGAATGTTGGCTATTGCACAAACAAGTTAATGTTTGATGATTGTGCAATTGAACATACTAGTGCTGTACTGGTGCGCTACCTCTTCTTGGTAAAGTGGAAGAGGTTAAAGATGAAATCAGATAATTCAGAAAACGTCTATGATATCAGTACACTGGCCCACAGCCATTCATCTTGATGTCCTCGACCGAATGCCCCTCCCCTAACATCCTGATGAGCACAGTCAGCTGCTCGCATAAAATTTTTACCCCAGGAACGGACTTTTCCTTCTCATACTGAGGCAGCTGAAGGCACACAACTATGTTTCCGGACATATGCTCATAAGAGCTGCGTGAGATATTACATGTTTACTGGCATCAAGGGATATAATTTCCAAACAATGGGTCGTCAATTTGCACACCTGATACCAAAAGTTCTTCACACTCAACTTGGCTAGGTTACGTGTAACAGCACGTCGCTTAACTAAGTTAACTTAAGAGAACTTACGCTGATAGCTGTACAGCCACCGCACAAAACTACGACTCCGAGGGTCTCGTGAACATTCTCCCTCGAGTGCTCTATGTACAGCAACCTACGTCCCCGTGCAAGTTTTCTATTGCAGCGGCCTGAGACCAGATAAATTCAAAATTTTGTTTTTTCCACAAATTTTTTACTTTTACTTTAAGCTGAACAAGAACAAAAATAGTGGCTGAAACACAACCGTTAACTGATAAGTGAAAGCTATCGCAATAAAATAAAAAATACATCATAAACACGAATATGAAAACATACACCCACAACGCGAGCTACACATCAGAGCACGATCACTCCATCTCAGACAGAAAAAAACGGGATCCATTCACAATTCCTTCAACATGGGTACCAAAAATAATAAGAACAATACAACGCGAACAACAGACACAAGAGTGTAGGGAGAAGTGCGCAATGGTGACCAAGAGAGCGAGCAAAACAAGCAGGACAGGCAGCAGCCAGACGTACCTGCGTGCGATGATATGGGACCCTCGGACACTGGAGGGCTGGAAACGACGCCCTGGCTCCGCAGCTCTGCGATATCAGGGGTCGGGTTAACACTACGGTAAAGTTAACAAGGTAGGGTCATTTCTATAGGAGAAAATCCACCTCTTCTTGTTTGGGTAGCCAATAGAAAGGCACTATTTCAAGCAAACTTCATGACGTCACCAAAACACAATGTCGTTAAGGCCAATAGTGGAGCCAGGTTTGGGGGTAGCAGTGCTACCAGATGCAATACGAGCGCTGCTATTGGTTCGTTGCCGTGACGTCAGCAAAACCACACCGTCAACGAAAAAAAGACTGGTTTGAACCTACCTTGTTTCCTCTACCGTGGTTAACACCTCAACTTCACGCGTCGGTCGCGGAACTCGTGCCACACCTAAAATGTCTGGTATTTTTCACCTTCGCTAGTCGTGCCATTACGCAACTGAATTTGCTTGCAATTACAATTGTTTTGCGGTTCTGTACTTGAGAAGAGGGAGTGAAATGTAAGTTTGTCAGGAAAGAATGGTTTCCTTCTCCTACTCGCCTTCTCTGTTCTTACAACACCAGCAGAAGAGCCGCTCGCTGCAGCAAATATATCGCCCAAATTCGGGGACTTAAACTGGGGTTCTCATCCGATTAAGTTCAACATTTTGACCTTGCGTTATGGAGAAGACAAAGCGACTTTATAGACACAACTAACAGAGAGTCCGCTGTTGTCATAACAGTATAGCCGCTCACAACTCACTTCGGTTAAACTCTAGCGTACTGAAGTGTAAAGCCAGGCGTCAATTTTCGAGAGATGCACACATGTAAAAATTGCACCCATGGTGAATTACGTTTTCATGCACTTTACACTCATCCGAAAATCACATCTGCAGTTTTGAATAAGAAAAAAGTCAACACTAGAAACAAATTTCAGACATCGAAAATTAGCAATCAAATTGCCCATTCCCACATTGTTTTCATCATAAAATTGAGAATCCCAAGCAGTACAAAGTGCCACACATCACTCAGAGGAATGCGACCACCACGAGCAGACGCGAGACGCACCATGTGCAGGGGAGGCGGGGTCGGTGGCGCTGTAGCTGTTGAGGCGCCCGGAGTCCGACAGCAGCCCCTCCGTCGAGCCGTCCGCAGCTCCGGAATGCAGCTCGCCTTCTTCCTTAGGGGCGGTTCCGTCGAACAACTTTGGCCCACTGACGTGAAGAATGAAGCAAAAAATGTTTATTTAATTTTTCCTTTCAATTAAAATCTACTTCAGCTCACTGACGCAGAGAATGAAACAAAAATTCGGCAAATCTTTCTTAAAATTGATTATAAGTTAGTTTATGCCTCCCTTACTACAACAATGCTGATCAAAAGGAGGAAGACACCATTTAGTATGGAGTTATGGGAACACGCATTCTAAGCACAAGGTGTGTTCCCGCAAACATCGTCTTTGAAAACTTACGTAATTCATGCCTCTGCTCGCCTTCCCATTTATGATCACAAGATAAACTCTTACTCAAAAGTACAATTACGTCAGAAATTGGATTATCTTCGATACATTTCCCTGCGACGAGACTCAGATGAGGGTTTAATGGAAAACATCAACAGGCTAACGAAAGCTAAATAGTAGTTAATATAAATAGAAACGAAAGCTTGAATCATATTTGAACGCTTGTTCAGAAAAACGCAACTAAACGCGAAACAAGGGGACAGTTTCAGATAAAGCCTTCAATATATTCATGTCACACGACTAGGATGTCGACAAATGGGCTAGCCTTTGCAGTTATTGTCTCGCCCATCGAATACCTCAAAAAGAGGTACACTCACGTTGATTTCAATACACTCACAATGATTTTAATAGAAATTTGAAGAGGTGCACAATGACATTATAGACACATTTCAGTAATCTCACCACACTGATATTCTCCTGATGTACGTGACGAGAGTAGTCCCGCCTGCAGCACCGACCGCTCTGCCTGCGCTCACCGGACTGCATTGTTGTTTGGCTTTAGTGCTGATGAATGACCACATGTCTTTGTAAGCTAGCGCCTCATTAGCCCACGGCAAGGCCAGCAAGCGACCTCCACTGATTTAACAGCACGATTAACTTGGACTACGAAAGCAGAAGCGAGAAGGTAGGTTGCCGCTTCATCGGATAGCATTGCTTTATCCAGTGTACTTCTACCATAATAATCTAAACGAGTGAGTTTTTCTGTCTGGGTTTACACAAAAATAGAAACAATTCAACGAAGACATAGGTATGCGTAGTGAGGAACGTCTAACTTTACGAACTGTGGGCACACCATCGATTATGATTTTCGAATTTTGTCTATGTATTTTTTGCTACATTATTTACACGTGAAATGCACACGCTGCTAATGCACTGCGATATGAAGGAAACCTAAACGTTCACAACGATCGTCATTCGAAATGATCAGGCACAGAGAGGCTTTTACCGGAGGATTACTTTGGATAGACACGATTAATTCCCAATAGGTATCCTATACTCCATTCCATTTAAAAGAGGTCGCAAAGGAAAAAGCTCGGAAATACAAACACGCTCAACTTGTACACAAATAGCACTGCAAGCAATGCGAGAAGGGTATGGCAATGCTGCTCGCTTTAAAGGGAAGTTATGTTCGTGTACTTCTCAATCCTTGATGTACTTCTCAATCCTTGTGTAGCGCGCACAGAGCGAGTATCCACATTCAGATGTACTTCTTATAACGATAAAAATTCCATTATAAATAACTTGTCATGCGTATGGCAGCAATGGAAGCCAACAGAAGAAATTCAACAAAGTTAGCGCGATGGCTCTTGGAACGCAACAATTCCTCGCCACACAAACAAGACTGGAGGAAATGAAATTATGTTTTCCAGGCGGCAAACTCTCAACACGCGAGTCGAGCTCTTGGGAGGCAAAGGGAGAAGCGCGCAAACACGAAGAAATATGTTCAGTATTCAGAGACGTTGCAATGAAACAGCACTACCGAGAGAAATTTGATTATGGCTCCACATGAATCAGTTATCTTTCCCATTTCCAGCAGAACAGCCGCAAACGAAAATGGTGTACGGAGAATAGACGTCTCCTCGCAGTCTCTTTCTGCGTTCCATGAACGACCTGAAAACGTATTTTAGACGAGCCATTAATGCTGCGCGTCTCTTCGAATAAAAACAAAAATTGCTATCACCTCGACCAAATATATGTAGAGGCTTTTGATATGAATCGTTTTGTTAAGACATGGAATGATCACACATCGTGGTGTGACCCGGTAATTATGTAATTTTGTGATGATTGCAGCTCTGCAGTACAATGATTGCAGCTCTGCAGTATCTAATAATACGAGACAAGACAGTTGCTTGCAGAGAAATAATTGTAAAGCAATCAACGTCCGAATGAAAACCATGACCAGGAATTCTAGGACTGGTTTAGAAAACATATCTAGGGCAAAACTTTGTTATATTGGAGTCGAACTTCTGGAGTGAATTCCAAAAATTTAGTTCAAGTTTAATTCATTTCAGCATAAATTCAAAAGTACATAAAATTACACGAAATAATGGGTACGTAAGAATATCGAAAAGACAGCGCCCATTCCTTCACCACAAAATGGCAAATCTCTGAACAAAGTAGATCGTCACAATGTGTGTTCGAAAAACTCGATAAGTTCGAGGTTACGGAGAACAGTGTCGGTATAAAAACTGAGTCCTTAGCCACGCAAAACAGAATACGATGCATTAAGGATTCTAGTAGCATCATCGATTTAGCACACCATTTATCACAATACGCTCGAGTTGGGGACCTGAAGCCAAGCATGAGAAGTGAAGCGGCAGCACGGAAATTACGTAAATTTATCACACAACACTTAAGATGGGTTTCATAACATCGCAGCACGAGAAGCGGGGAAACAGAGTGCATATAGACACGAGGCCGCACTGTCGGCAGCTGCAGCGCAGCTCCGGCAACAGCTGAGTCAATGCAGCGCTTCGACCCCTCATCGACCACGCAGCGACGGGGGCAACTAGCGGGACGCGGTCCCGCGACTTAGTTACCGTAATTGTTTCCTAGTCACGTCCTAGAAAATTGTAACAGTATGCTGGTAACATTATTAACTTATTTAGGCAGTTTAGGGCATAGAATGAGAGAGGAGTTAATTGGGTAGCTGGAAGATTAGGGTAGATTTAAAAGTTAGTTTAAACCCTCTTAACCACAACAAAGGTGTTCCCAAGAGAGAAACGATGAAGGCATAATTTATTATGGATTTGAGGAAACGGGGAATTCATGGACAAGGCGAGTCCCCACACCCTGCGCATGGCAATACCAAAATTGAAATAAGTTTATAAAACAAAATAAAAGTTGGAGAAGAAAGTAATATGTGTCGAATTAATGGACTGCAGGAAACTGAAAAAAATATTCTCCCTAACAAAACAACAACATAAACCGACTCTTTTTGAGCACCTTAATACATAACACCAAGTCACGCGTACATTCTTAATTTTTTTCACAAAGAACACATTTTCCAAAAAGTTTGACTCGAGAGCACCAGATCCACGGACATTCAGCGTGGAAGTTTTCACTGCAACAGGCGTCCGTCCACGCAGATGTAGTCCAAAAATGATCCATAGAGTACCATCATGAACACGTCCGTTACTTTCATGGAGCTCCATCACAAAGCTTTACAACCGCCTGCACCGTCCGAGCCCTCACTATCATTTCACTGTTTCAAATTGAAGTCTTCGTTCGAGCGCAGTCATCCACTAGTGAAGGGTAATTCACCACCTCAACTGCTCTTTGAAGGACCAAGAGTAATTTTTGCGAGCCTTTAATGAGAAAGGAAAATTGTAACTTTGAAGGAAACCGTTTTCAAAATGAATAATAAGTTGTTGAAAATCCAGTGAATAATGATTGCAAAAAAAAATTGGAAAAACTCCAATAAACGGAAGAACTCAAAAACATAACTATAGAATAACTTTTTGAGGTAATGAATATGGGTGCAGAAAACACGACACAAGAGGATAAATGACAATCATTGCTCTCCACGGTTGAAAGCGCATTCGAACGGTCGTTTTCAGCTAACATTGGAGTTGACGTGGTCGCAATTTCTCTCGTTTAAAGTTTTAATTGCAATAAAATTTAATTAAAGAAACCAACCAGTTTAACGAAGACAGGAATAAACATAGCCACTGTTGACTTCGAGTAATTTAGAGAGAGAAATGACTGCATCAATGTGTGCTCAATGAACGTAGTAACAGAAGCTTCTCCCTCAAGCTTTGTTAGCTATGTAAGAATATTATATCACTACACTACTCCGTAGCAGAATAGTAGTCCTCAAAACAAGAATCTAACTTTAACAAAGTAGGAAATTAATTACACTGAATTTAGTGCAATTCAGACCTTTCAAACTGTCCTGAACATCAATACTTGTAATAATCACATCACACGGCCATTCATTTAACCAATCCAACTCTCTGGTGCACCTACGAAAGTTAAACCGCATTCCCTCTCATTTTTAACATGAGTGTGAGCAATAAAAATTTCGTGGTCTTAACCACGACGTATGAGAAACGATCATTTAATGGAGGACGCTCCACTTATTTGAATTTTTCGAATCAGCCCTGAGGAATGTCGATAGCCGCGCTGGCAGTTATTCATATTCTGCTTCACACCGACTTCAAGAACGCGAAGGAGAAGGCGTCGTCTGACCGAAGGAGTTGCCCAACGCCGACACCAAGAAAGGTCCTGGTACAATTTATATTTATGTCATTATTTAACAACTTTCTGTCAATTCCAACGCTTCTACAGTTATCGAGAAAATTAATGTTTCCCATTACGAATATAATTCAATCACCGCTTGCTCGTAGAATTTATCCATCTTAAGATCATAAAGTAATTATTGTGCAAAGTCAGAAGTGAGGTGGACATGAGGGCTACCCAGTATCCACCGTGGCTCCGCGAAGGGACACGAGTCATTAAGCTCCGGACTGTCAGAGAGTGAAGAAGCGTGCTTTAGCTGCCGGCCCTATGGGCCCGGCTTTGTCCTACTTTGTTCTACCTTAAAGATGTGAAAAATCGTGTAAACTACGTATACCTCCTAACGTAAATTAAAGCAGTCACGGAGCCCATAGCAGCCACCTTCCTGGAATCCGAAACAAGAAGAGTTCCATTCAGTGCATATTCCCTTATAGCAGATTCATACATATTCTCCAGTGCATAGGTCTATCGATACCACGCCTTCAGCGTACATACTAAATATTATTTGAAATGTTTTTCAGGTGCGTTAGATTCATTTGCTATGTCATTAATTCTGTGTTCTTTCTAGGTAACAAATAATTGATGTGGTTCATGCAGTGTTAATTTCCCATGATGGATGGAGATAAGTTATTGAAGTTGTTAGTTACACGCTACCAAATTCATTGATTTGCAAATTAATAATTATTCTGTGGACGTTGAAAAGTCTCACTTGATCCTCATTAGTAAAATAAAAGAATTGTGACCTTATGTCACGACTATCGAATGATGTAATTAAAAAAAAAAACGCGTATTATCCCAAATGATAACATCGCTACGACGGGAAAGAAGGGAGGCCATAACAAAAAGCCCACTCCTCATCACGCTTGATTTGCGATAGCATCAAATTCTGTCTTTAGAAATATTATTGGTTAAACAAACTCTCGAGTTCAATGAACAAAATGAATTCAGAATATCAAGGCTTAACACAAGCGAGGCAAAGAAGTAAGCAAGTCACAGGGTTACAGATGACTAAGAAGCACGATCACAGAACAAGAGGCCGGGAGACGCGCAATGCTATGAAGGGAAGGTCAGGGAATTGTGTGCAACACACTTGCCTGCCGCCACTCCGGCCATCGATTTGCCACACGCACACACAGGGCAATCGACCACATCCACGATCTCTGCTAGATGGAAGCTACTTCAATGCACAAGGACACTTGCAGCAGCTTCGTTCAAGAAGACCATCACGTAATTCAGCCCTGATGGACTCAGCAGACGATATAATTAGCAGTAAACAACTCTATTCCATAGTGGCAATCCAAGAACAAATCAAAACACGAACCAAAAGCGTAAAATTAACTAAATACAGTTACCAGTTAATGAATAGAAACGCAATGAAGCAAGCGTACCTCTTAAGAAGCAAAATTCTAGCGTTTTTTGCAACATAGTATCTCTGTATTCATCAACAAAATAGAGTGAAAGATAATTATAATTATTCATAGTATTAAAAACACCAATACAATACCTGGCAAGTTTATGCTACGGCATAATAGTTACCTCTAAAACTAGCCAGTACGGTAACTGCGTCTCACAAATATTGGAGATAACAGCGTGAATTTCACAATAAAAAACGTTCAAAATTAGCTCTGCCCACTGCCGGAACACTGATTACTATCGCGAAAAGAGTAAAATACATTTAATTTCACGCTGCCATGCGCACAACAAAATATTCCAAGCTGAAGACCGTGGGTGATAAATACCTCCCTTTTCCTATGATATTCTCTTGCATCTCCGCACCAGAGAGAAAATTCTGAATCTTCGAATCACGAGTAAAGGAGCCTTTCTGATGCCTATGAGAAGAAGCCATTATGGGGTGAATCCCAACGAGTTGGAAGTCTGAGAAAAAAGCAATCGGAGGGACGTCGCAAGTCCCCACGGAGCCATACCTCATTCAGGCGGTCTTGCTCGGCTTAGTGAACAGACGGGCAACATATTCAAATGCAACCCATTCAGGGCATTACGGGGCAAAGAAAAATGTCAGCGCCATGTCAACACGTGATTTTTCCTATCTGGGATAACCTTTCCATCCCAGCAGTGATATCACTCGGGAAAGCAGATAGTTGTTCAAATATTACATCTCAATCCTAGCAGTGATATCAGTGGTCAAAGTAGATAATCGTTTGTATACAAAGTCCATGAAGAGGGAAGAAATGTCAGCGCGCGTTATATTGAGATAATTCAACCATAAAAAAGAGCTGTGACAAGTCCATAAGAACGTTAGATTAGATTAGATTATGTTGGTTAAAGCCTCCCTATCCGCCACAAAGGCGATCCAAAGAGAGGAAGGAGGAAGGTACCATTTAGTTTGGAGTCAAGGGAACGCAGAATCTATGCAGAAAGGGCATAGAAACAGAAAGTTGGGAAAGAAGATTATGAAACAAGATCAAAGATGAAGAAGAAAGTGATAGGTCCTGAAAAACAGGACAGTAGTGAACCGAAAAAAATGGTCCTTAACATAACAAAAACATTTTATTTCAACAAAAAGAAGACCTACCTAACTCTCAGCTCGGGTTGCGCACATTTTCCACCTGGGAGAGCTAATTCCCTTAAGATACAATGGTTGCATCCCTCTGAGGGGTAAGAACGTCAGAGTATCGACAAAAGCTTGTTGAGTAATAATGGTTAAGTCCGTGTGTTCTTCCCTTAAAAGGAGGAAATGAGAGTTACACACCTAATAATAGCCCAGAAACGGTAACTGTAGCTCCGAGTATGTCACACCATCTGTACTATTCGTGAAGATTAATATAATCAACACCAAAAGAAAACATTTAAAAACTGCATCAAGTGTTGATCACTACTTGAGCTTTAGCTACAATTTGGTTTGAGAACAGTTAGAATCTTAGTAACAGCATCAGTAACAGTTACTATTATTACTATTATAAGAAGCGAAAACAACTGTAGAAGATTAGACCCGAGTAGCAAAGAAAAAAAACAGAAAAGTACCTCAATGGAAAAAAATCTCGAGCAACATGGCCAGCAGCGTAGCACCACAGGCGGCATGAAAGGCTCAGACCGCGAGTCTCAAGAGACTAGGACTCTATGCCAAAAAATTCACGAGACGCGCATTTTCTGCTCAGCCTTGCAAAGAAATGCAAATTGTGCGACAGGACCACAACAAAACAACTGCCATGGAGGGCCTAAGCGATAATGTTTGAAGGACTGCAGTCTCCTAAGTAAAATGTTCGTTAATAACTTTGCTCGTGATTAAAAGAAAACGATTACAACTAGTGCCTTCAAGCCCATGCTGTGCGAAGATACTATATATCTTCACTCACTGTTAGCGCACACAATGGTGGGGCTGTATGACAGTAATTAAATAAGCACATCTCTAAGTGCCCAAATAGTGGCAACCGGTACACCGATCTGCTGAAAATTATTCCATAACCGCAACAAAGGCGTTCCAAAGAGAGGACGGCACCATTTAGTATGGACTTGAGGGAACGCGGAATTTATTCACGAGATGCATAGAAACAGGAAGTTGAGGAAAAATTTCATGAAGCGAGAAAAAGGTTGACGAAGAAAGTAGTAGGTGGTGAAAAACAAGACAGCAGTGAACTGAAAATGCGGGTTCGTAACAAAATAAAAAGCCTATTCTATTTCAACATTAGGAAGGCATACCTAACTTTTAGCTCGGGACCTCACATATTCTCCTAGGAGCATTAATTCCCGTAGAGACAATAGTTATATCCCCAATAGTTTTATTTTGTAATAAGATAAAAATTGAAGAAAAAAGTAATAATGCTAAAAAAGACAGGTGCTGCGAAACAGGACAGCAGCGAACCGAAAAAAATATGGTCTGTAACAAAACAAAACCCCATTTTTTCCCAACAAAAGGAAAGCCTACCTAACTTCCGGCTCGGAAAATCACATATTCCCCCAAGGAGTACTGATTTCCATAGATACAATAACTGCGTCTCCGAGGAGTGGGTAACGATGAGCGAGACAGGCTCTGATACACTGGGTCATCACTACGAGTTTATCTGCTTATATTTTTATACTATTGAAACGCATGGGAACTCTAAACGCAAGATCGGACGCACATATTTTCTTACCGTAAAGCGTACTTATATTCCATGCAGCAATTGTTCTGAATTCCAAAACCAAATGCTGAATGGGTGAGCTAAAAACAGTCGATTAGATTAGATTAGATTAGATTATAGGTTAGTTTAAGTCTCCATAACCGCTACAAAAAAAAGCGTATCGAAGAGAGGAAGAAGGAAGGCACCATTTAGTTTGGATATAAGGGAATGCGGAATCTATGCAGAAGGGGCATAAGAACAGTAAGTTGAGAAAGAAGTTCATGAAACAAGATAAAAGTTGAAGAATAAAGTAGTAGGCGCTGAAAAACAGGACAGCATTGAACAGAAAAAAGATGGTCCGTAACAAAACAAAAAACCTATTCTATTTTAACAAAAAGAAAGCCTATTTAACGTTTAGCTCGGGCCCCTCATATAGTCCCCCTGAGAGTGTTAATTCCCGTAGATACACGAGTTGTATCCCCCTGAGGGGATAAAGAGCAAAAACAAGTACAAGAAAAACATCAACAAGAGCACAAGGAACAAGCAACAGACCAGCAACAGAAGCGAGAATAACAACGCTTGGAACAAGAGCAGCAACAGCAGAAACAAGTACAGTAGCACAGAGCAGCGGTAGCGACCACCAACAGAGCCGCAACTCTGGCAGCAAATCGAAGTGCAACCAGGCCCGCGCATTAGAGCTAATCTCAGAAAAAGGACATGGAAGCGTGGCCCTCTCCACTAGTCGGAGTGCAGGCCGGGCTAAAAGGTCGTTTCAACACAACATGTTTTCCCTCAACACGACTTCAATCACTGCCTAATCGTAAATCCAATTCATGCCGAAAATTACCTACTTGTACGCGAGCTATAGGCTCATTTCACATTTTCGATCGAGTACGAAGCAAAGCCACGCGTGTTAATGAACATGACGTCAACAAAAAAACTCTACAATTATGTCTCAAAAATTTGAGGGAACTGTCGCAGGACCGTGTTATGTAGCATTCAGGCAGACGAACATCGAAAAAAATTTTGCAGCGTTATTTCCTCGAACCATTAAATAGATACTGCAGAAACTTGCGTGCCGATTAATATTACTTTTTTTCTAACGCAAAAACTATGACTTGAAGTCGTTATAAATAACTACGTGATAAATCATTTTGCGTGCTGCCTCAATTCCAGTTCACTTAATATGAAATTGCCTGGTTCAATCACAATAGAGTTTGAGCGATCGAAGCTCCTCTTACAAGCCACGCCTCTAGCAATATCGGACTTCTTGCCAGCCCTTCGTCATGAAGGCAACATGCGACGACGAGGGCGACTGACTGTGAAATCTATCGGTCACTGGTGCATAAAGACTAAGCTAACCTAGAAAGCTGCAATCGTACCCTGACCAGTGCAATAAGGAAGCTTCAAATTTAGACGTCGTCCAATAAAAACGACAGAATCCCTCTTAGAAAAGTGCTTGAGGCCAGCGAACAATATCAGGAGTGCTCGGGCAGCAACCTCCTGCAGTGCAGAGAACACTTCGGGTCAAACCTCTTGACTCGGCGACTTCGAGGGCACGCCCGTAATAGTCTTCTAGCACGTTTCAATTGCGCAAGACAGAATCTTTAACTTCTATTCTTTTAAGGTAATGAAAACTATAAAACGTACGCAACAAAATCTATTTTTTTTAGCTCATATTTGATGATTTAGCCGCCACTCCTCATGTAAAGAGGACACAACAGGAGGCGGTTAGATAGATCCCTGTCACCTGTAGCGCGTGAAGATGAGGCGGACAGAAGCCTGGAGTGGAGTATCGTGATGTACCAGCGAGCAGAGCCAGATAAGGGCTCGCTACAGATCTTCACAACGAAGCAGAACGAGAGGCCGATGCTCCCAAATTGCACGGGACGGTCACAGATGGAGGCATATCGGCTTCATAAAACGCTTGCTAGCCTTCAATACGGGAGAGAATTTCCCATCTATTACAGGCGCTCTTGCCTAAGTGAAGCGCCAGTATGAACCGGAAAAGATGCGGTAATAGAAACGCAGATTCAAAGGTTACAATGTTCTAAGACAAGATTAGTGATGTACCGATACCATTTTTTTGGCCGATACCGATACCCATACCCATTTTTTGGCCGATACCGAAACTCCGATACTTCGAAATACCGATACTTTGACCGATACTACTACCGATACCGATACTTTTACAATTATATGAAAATTAAACCATTATAAGCCCTACATGGGTGTTATAATAAAATTATTTACTTATATATCTAATAATATTACAATACTGACTAAAGTTTTCGATTAGGAATGATAAAATTGCTCTTGCTATGTTAACTATATCGTTTGATTCGTTTCCCGCCCAAAGTTTTTCGATTGCGTCATCTTTCCGCTTTATTTCGTATGATACCTATTTCAGCATGTATGAACAAACAAGTATTCACTGTTTAGCAATCTTTATTTACCAACTGAGGTTATTATCCCACAAAAATATTTATAAATATTTTCCTCCATTCACAGGCGTAAACTGGTAGTATAATGTAGCATTTAGTCTCAGAAATAGCAGCGTGAACGCAAGTAGTATGCGTACTCGTGTGTACTAACACACACAGTGTACAGAAGCAAACACGGCTCTTTTCGGTTTGGGGGCCTATCGAATTTTAATATTTTTTTTCGCCAAACTATGTATTTTGGTGTGAAAAACACAAAAATGGTAACCATTTTGTGGAGAAATTATTTATTAAGCCTGAAATTTGCTTATATCCATTAATATTTTGTAAAAATACTGCGGTTTCTCGGTACGTATTCGCCACGCAAATTCACACAGATACGAGTCCATTATTTGTCGGTGAGTGCCTCCCTGACGTTTTTTTTCATTTTTAGACTATGCTATGCAGTCTCAATCATTTGAGTGTGTGCACCTGTTGCAGGGTCCACCAAGTTTTACCATGATTAACAGGGAGGTGTTTGAAATTATACCCTTGGTTAGGTTAGTAACACTTCATGAATAATTTCTCCACAAAATGGTCATCATTTTCGTGTTTTTCACACCAAAATACATAATTTGGCGAAAAGAAAACATTCAAATTCGATAGGCCCCAAAACCGAAAAGATCTGCAAGTACGCAACCAACTTATAAGATTGTTCGTGAATTTTTCAAACATCTTAAAATAGAAGAAAAATGCAAGATTCGTAATGTACGGCGATTTACATGCTGAATTAAAATAAAAATTTCCAGCTACTTCTAAATTAAATTTACAAAAACTTTAAGATGCGCCTTCAACTGTATTTATTTGGTTTGATTTTTGTTAGCCTGTCACATACGTTAAGAAATGAAAATTGGGTCAAACTATATAAATTTTAGTTGTAAAAGTATAATAATTTGATGTCGCTGCTGTGTTTTTACTGTGTTTCACTATTCATGCTACATAGCATTCACTCACTGACCGTAGGTGACTCATCGGGAGTTAAAAGAAGTAAATTCATTTAGCGGGCCTGATTAAACGCTATAATTCAACAGTTAGCTAACTAATTTACTAGGCATGAATAGGCTCTATAGTTGATTACTAGTGTGCACGGCCCGCCAAAAATGACGGGATTCAATACCTTTCTTGAACAAATTTTCCAGACGCGGATGACTAACAAATATATTTATCGTAACAGTACCCGTGATAAAAAATATTATTGTACTTGCGCACTGGTGAAACTCGTATCACAGATACGGTCATTATGGCTACATTTATGAGCGTGACAGAAAAATGGAAGAAGCAGACTCCAAACAAATAAACCAAGGGTATTTTTAGGGAGTAGCAGGACCCGTGGAAATTCTATGGACAATGTCATCGTTAAGCTAGGCGGACCCGTGAAAAAATTCCGACAACATTACTAAACCTTTCCGGTCCTGTCCTAACCTATCCTAACCGAAGCTATCCTGATAAAATATCAAACATATCAATGCATGTAAGGCCATCTTTGAATGTTACACCGAGATATTCGGTATCCATGATACCGCACACTCAGGCATCCTAAGTTTCTAAGAAGCGGACACAAAACAAATACATAAATAAATAGATAAATAAACACAAAACGGGTATTATTAGGTTAGGTACTTTTACTTTCACGATTTATGACTTTCATTTTCATGATAAAATACGTATTATTGAAAAGTATCGGTAGAGTATCGGCCGAATTTTGCCGATACCGATACCAGTAAAATGACCGATACTTGCCGATACCGATACCGATACCGATACATCGGTACATCACTAGACAAGATACAAACGAATCTCGTCACATCGCAACAAAAGTCGCCTGAAGCTCCTTTTTCTCGTTTCCTTTTTTCATTACAATTGGAACTCGGCCACAAATTCCCCGCACACTGCAGCCATACATCTAAACTTCCTTCAATACAACACTGAAGAAGCTGTAACACCGAGTTCTTCACTCCAGGAGTACAACAGCATTTCTTCATTCCTTCCACTGTAACACAGTCCGCAATTCCCTCACATAAGCACCGCCGCCATAACTCATCTCGTTCCTCTTGAGAGGCGGCAACAAAGCCTCAATTCGCTCAGTGGAGCAGTGGAGTAACTCCAGGACACAATGCAGCAACACACTGAGACGCCCCGTCTCAAAAGACCGTTTTCGAGAGAGTGTGTACGGGCGGGAGCTCGATTAGGGAGAGGAGTTAGAGGACGGCGCGCACACACCCGCGCCTGTGACGGGTTAATGAGCCAAACACATCTGCGGGCTTGCCAACTGCAAGAATGAAGTGGTCATTCCATCGTCGTTGTTGAAATTGCTTGTCTACGAATAACCAGTGACATCATGGTTTTGTACTATTTGAAGATTGATAATGTTAAAAATAGCTTCCTTCAAAATTTTGAGACATAGCGGTAAAGTTTTGTGTTCGTGGAATGATAGAAAAACGTGTGCATCGTTGAGGCATCAAATCGTCGCAGTTTTCTTGTAAGAAGACCCACGTACAGGATATCAAGGGCCGTAATAGAGCTGCTGTTGATGAGAAGGCAAGAACAATCTGCATTTTACGGCGCTCATACATGGCCTCATCTCAAGTCAAAATATTTTTTCTTGAGCAGTGATAGGTTAAAAAATAGAGCGCTCTAACGTGACGACAGGACGTGAGAATGCATCAATACAACAATGACTTCGTTCCACAACCTTGTTGCAGCATAGCACTTGTAGTGGCAGTGAAGCCATGCCATGGAGCCATGCTTGTAGTGGCAGTGAAGCTTAGCCATGGAGTTGTCCCACGCTGCAAGTTTTCCAAACTCCCTGAGAAAAGTAGAGGTGACTCACTGCTCACGTTCACTTCAGGGTAGAATCAAGCCAATGAAAGAGTAGACAATGAGTAGCGGACTCATAGCAATGCGACATATAGCATGGTTTTATCAAGGAGAGCATTAACTGAGAAGAGAAGACACTAAAGAATGGGGCTCATCATTGCGACTGTAAAATTCCAGTGTATTATGTCAACAATGATAGATTTAAGAATGGGAGTTTATAAAAACGAGGACCAAGCAAAGAAGTAGTGCGGATAAGAATCGGAGATAATTGAACTAACGAACAAAAGACACCCAACAATGAAAAACAGGCACAACTTAAATCAAACATGTATTGAAACGGGTGGTTAGTAAATAAAAGCGGACACACGAAACAGGAGTTAATTGAATCAAAAAAGAGCGATTCTGCGAAGCACAGGAGGAATCATATATACGGAAGAGGGAGAGCAGCTTATAAAGGAGATGAGCCGATTGCTCTGCAGTCAGTAGCGGGCCTGCAGGGCCCGAGGCTGCACTGCGCCTGCGTGCGCAGCCAACAACGTTACGCGACGCGAAACCAACAACGATTGTTCGCACAGAAAAATGGCACTGGAAAACTTTCAAGTAATCGGGCTATAGCATCTGTCATGAAACAAAAGTTATATCATTCCTATCGCTGGGAGAGTAAACTTATAAAACGCGATGTGTGTTTAATAATATAATCAATATATTCATTTAAAAACTGTAATACGTTTTTACTTTAAAAGTGCAACGTTCAAGCCATGCATGTTCATATAATTACGCATCTACTGACTGAAACGCCGCAATTAAAACAAACATGCAGTACGAGCAAACCCGCAATGTAGAAAAATAAGACGTCTCTTACTTGCATGTACACACCAGTAAACCTCCTGTACGTAGTGCGTCAACTTTCTGTGTTTATGCTTTTTGGAAGTCAAGCAAGAGTAACCGTGCATTTCAATCATCAAATATTGACATTGTAATGAAACATTCACTTCTCCCTACCCCTGATGTAAGCAGAGTGATGATATCGTTTTCCGCCTTCTCGGGATGTTCAAACTCCCGGAGACTCGACGGTTTCAACAAAGGACAAGTGATAAATAATAATCCACAGATTTTTCTGCATGTCTAACAAGCAGAAAAATATGAAAAAACTTGAACAGTTTTTCTACCGCTCACACAGAAATGCAAAAATATAAGTTTTTGAGTCGCGAAAACTCGTTTAGTGGCCGCCTTGTAGATTGATTGATTGATCATAAGAATGTTTTAGCATCCCTTTACCACAACAAAGATGTTCAAAGATAGGAAGGATGAAGACATCATTTATTATGGAGTTAAGGAAATGCGGAATCTACACACAAGATGCATTAAACAGTAAGCTAAGAAAGAAGTTCATGAAACAAGATAAAAGTTGAAGAAGAAAATAGTAGGTGCTGATAAACAGGGCGGCAGTGAACCGAAAAAAAGATGGTCTGTTACAAAACAAAAAACGTATTCTGTTTCAGCAAAAAGAAGGCCTTTCTAACCTTTAGCTCGGGGCCATACATGCACCGAAATGCAACTGGAATCTCAGGTGCAAGCTAGTCCCTCACCCCCGCCCAGCTCCAGGGCCTGAGTGCGACAGCGAGTCTCGCTAGTAGGGGTCCCGCATACTAAACAGACCGTCACGAGCGTACGTCTCGCCCCTTTATTAATAAATAGGCCACACCACGTTTATGGAATTGCTGTCGAATTTCTGAAACAAAACTGCACATAAACGTACCGTCACGATTGTTAGGACGACCTCTCAACAAATGCAGTATATCTCAATTTATTAGACACATAATACAAGCAAAATTAATCTTAAGAAATTTTACGTTTGACACACTAACAAAAAGATAGAATCAATCAGTAATTGAAAAATATCCTCTCAACTAATTGCATACAAAGGAAAATTTGAAAATTACAAAAGCAAAATTACTGGTACAAACTGTTTAATAGGGAATTATGAATCCCGTAGGAGCCAAAACTTGACCCAATCTGGCATAATAATTCTTTGCCAATCAAGTGCATTTAAACGTCAAATTCTTTCACGTTTCAAGAGACCTCTCTTCCAACTGCTTGAGATTTGAAGGTTTACTCTTCATTACATTAAGCTCTAATGTGCTTCATCAATTCTTGGGATTGAAGTCTGGAGTTAGTGATGGCCACTCCTATACGTTTATTTTGTTGTTCTTCTGTTAATTCTTTGCCAATTTAGGACTACTTTTGAGGTCAGAGGACTGTACAAAGCTCCGACGGCGACCCAGATTAGACTCTCTTGGTTGTCATTACAATCGTTCAGGTTTCTACCACAAAAATACACATATTTTCATTTTTTCCTAATTATACCCATTTTAGCAAGTCTTTCAGGTGCAGACGCAGCAAGCATTCCCAAAACATCAAGCTCTCACCTCCACAATTCACTGTTGGAATGGTGTTCTTTGAAGGGTGAGCTTCACCAGACTTTCGGTATACGTGTGAGATGTTATGGCTAAAGAGTTCGATTTAGTCTCATCCGACCATAAAATATGTTCAAGAATACAAGATTAGACTAGACGTTATTTCAAGCCTCCCTAACTACAATAAAGGTGCTTCAAAAAGAAGAAGGATGAAGGAATCAGTAAGCAAGGAGTTAAGGGAACGCAAAATCTATGCACAAGGTGCGTCCCACACAGAAAACAGTGAGTTTAGAAGGAAGGTTCTAGAAAAGATGAAAGTTGAAGAAGAAAGTCAAAGGTACTGAAAAACAGGACGGCAGTGAACTGAAATAAGATGGTCCTTACAATAAATCAAAAACAATAAATCTATTCTATTTCAACAAGAAAAATGCCTACCTAACTTTCAGACCGGGACCTCACAGTTTCTCCTGGTGGTACGAAATGATTCCGTACCACCTCGAGAGTTCTATTGCAGCGGGGGGTCAGCCAACGCATCCATGCAGAGTGGCCTTATAATTATATATAGTCAAGACACGAGCATGTGTGTAGATTTTCCCCACCGTCTTCTCAGATATCTTCTTTCTCGAACGGCCCACTTTGTTGAAAGAATGACCTCCTACGGGCTTGATTATTGCGCTCGCGGTTGACTTTGGAATATCAAATTCTTGCAGATCCTGCCATGGCCGTCACCCTCGATTTGAGAAGTTACCATTTTATTTTTGAGCGTTTCACTACATTCTGTTGTCTTCAGTTTTTTGCAGTGTTTACACAATAACAGCGGCCAACCCTGAAGTGGAGACTGCCGATGAATAAGTAATATACTTCCCAAAGAATTTAATTAAAATGCCCTTAAAAAGCAATTTCGCCCACCATGTGCTCAAGTGAAGTCTGATAATTCTCTAAATTGGCAAAATTAAAAGAAAAGACTGACCGAGTCAATATTTGCTCCAGTATATTTGTATTCATTTTTAATAAAGTCTAGAAAAAATGCGCAATAGCCTTCAAATTTCAGAGGATTACAACTCATCCATGCCTATACGTTCAGCATGAACATTAAACCAATATGTCAATTTTTTTTACTGCTCATTTGTCTATACTTTGCGGTGTAGTGCCAATATAATCCCACCGATCGCTGTAACACGTTCACGACGCAGCTGTAGTCTCACAGATGAAACTTTGTGTCAAAATTGACACTTTCACTACTTTGTTAGTGAAAAACTCCAACGCGTATTATTGGAATAGAAATGGTTGGATTTAAACTCATCAGGGTATGATAATTTAAACAAAAAGCATCCTCATAGTTACCCATGGAGATCGCAGTAATCGAGAAATCAATCGAAGACCAAGAAAAAGCTTGCAACCTCAAAGAAATCCAACGATATCGGTGATCACACTTCACCAGCATGATATGAGGGTGCACATAACAAACAAGTTCAGTTTACTATACTCGTACGATCGAAGGTGGTGAATAATAGAATGGAATTTAAAAAAAGAGTCGCAAGGATGTTTGAAACTGACGAGGACGATCTAATTACCCTTAATTTGTGAGGTGCCTGCAGGGACGATGAAACGAGTCGGGGTCACTTAATTAACTCCAGATCCAGCAATGCCAGGCAATAAAGAAGACATCACAATTAAACGCATCATCAGTAAAGTCATCAAACAGATCGGCCTTTCTTCAAATTGTACAAAACAATACTTGAAAAAAGCATAACATGAGAACTTTGTACAAAAAGGCATATCAGGGAGTCCTGGTCGTAGCATTACCGAGCCAAACAAAGTTGGCCGGATATTTGTTCGCTCCCGAGGTCAAGTTACGACCCGACCGCTTACCCAAATAAAGCCACTGAGTCTCTATTGATTTTATGGGCGGCAGTCTAGCTTTCTCTTTGATTCGTAACGAATGTTTCTAAATCAAAATGGGCAATAACTAATACACAAGAAACTCTTAACAAACAAAAAGCTAATTTGGGTAGGAAATAGTGTAATGTATAAAAGGAAAATATTAATTTCATCCTATTTTTTACACATGCCTATTAAAAACGTATCAATGTCATCATGTGGGAATGCTCCCATAGCCCATAATTTGATAGGTGTAGTGAAATCATGATACGAGATGCAACGCAATTAAGTGTAGACAACCAATTCTACATCACAAATCCCTATTTTACTCAATACCTTCAAAACTTTTACATTTGGAATCAAGTTCTAACGTTGGACTACAATAGAACATTTTAAAATGATCTTTTCCCCGCAATGCGCTCTGTTACAGCCTGTATTTCATTCACGCTACATGCAGCATTCTGTACAGCTACGCCATGCATGTATCTAAATCGATTGCTCGAAGTAAACTGAAGCAAAGCGAGAATTTAAAGTTTCATAGAATATACTGCAAAAATTCACGGTTGTCCATCCTAAAAAATAGCGCAGTGATACAACATTGTGCATAGTGATAATAGTGCAGTGAATCTATTTATAATGTTAATTTTTCCAGCAGTTTCCTCATCATAAATAGCCAGGTGATCAAAAGCAACATCAACACATAATGACCTTAAATAAAAGAGCGCAATGAGTTCAGTGGAGGCAGACGAGGACAATACAGGCATCGTCTGCCGAGGCCTGGCAAGCACCAGGTGCCCAATTGAGCGGATAACAAACTGGTGTGTTTACCTATTGAACGAAATTGGATCATCATTTAGAATAATAATCCTCTGCCAGGGTCCATCCTACTTGTCACACTGTCTAGCTCTCTGCGTAAAATCCTGCTTTACTCACAGTTTACAACAGGAACATAATCGTAAAACCAGTTCGAACTACCTGAGCGAACATAAAAAGAAAATATCAGCCCCGTTAAATTAGCTGCTCCGCCGCTCTGAACCCTTAGTACTCAGAGGTTAGAGCTTAGCACATTGGTGGCCGTCTAGCGGTTATGAGATGCATGCAGCTACAGTGGGCGGGCCAAAAAAATGTTACCCGATTTTAGCACGTTTACTCCAAAGCAATCGATCGTAGGTCTCGTTAAATGGATTAATTTTTAGCGTGTGTATGATACTGATGCATGGCCACTTCAAAGCACATTTGTCAGCTTAGCTTAGCTCTCTCATGTCATCCAAGAAGTGCTGCTCTGAAGAACAAGTGCCACAATGATTTTGAATCCATGCAGCTAACAACAAAACAAGTGTTCATAATAACGACCTTCATTGAAACAAGAAACGCGGAAGCAGTTATTGATGAATTAACAGAGGACTTTCAAAATTTCAATTCTATGGCACTGCCCTGAAGAGAAGCAAGGAAAATTCTAGGGGTCAACAAACTATAAGAACGGCATTAAACATCGGAATAGTGCGGCAGCAGATAAATAAAGACAAGGATTTTTCTATTTGAAGACATGAAACTGGTTTTTCTTGGTCACCATCCCGTTGAATACTTGAACACATAAACCGCTTTCCCTACAAAATCACGATAGGCCAAAATTACTCGGAAATGATTAACCGAGAAAGCTCCTCTCTCTCTATACTAATTGTCGCTTCAGCATTATACAAGATTTGTTGAAGACTTCACTCTACTCGATGCAGTAGCTTCAAATGAATAGACTAGTAAACAGACAAAATCAACGGACGCATAGTTTCTACAAACAGAAACCAGAAAATCAATTTGAAAAAAAAAATCACACCTCGAGAGAAAGTCTGTTGGGATCGGACTCACCGGAACTGGTGAAGATATTGGACCGACTTACTATGAAGGTATTGACGGGTGAGGATTATTTACGCTTCCCCAATGAGAAAATTATCTTTCAACTGCGTTCTGAACCACAAATGTGTCTGTGTAAGAAGCAGTCAGGAAGGATTTTTCATATAGTCATAGGAGCTGGATCTACCGTGGAACAGATCCCCTAGAGAGCTAGGAGATCTTACGCCGTGTGATTTCTTCCTTCGCGAATCATGGAAACGTTTTTCCTTTTATAATTACAATAGTTATTTAACGACCGTGTATTCAAGAAGGCTCCTTCATGGATTCCCAGACACCTGCTGCGAAATCGCAATAAATGCTAACATTTCAAAAAACAACCTTGAACTAGTTTAAAAAAGAATGAAAAAAATGAGAGAGACGCCAAATAAGTCTCGAAAACTAGAGTAGTCAAAACACCCAATTTGAACAGAAGAGCTTAGGTAGATTTAAAAAAAAGTTAGGTAATATTTTGAGTAATTATCGTAGTACAACAAGCGACGTGTGAGTGGCTATTCACATCTCAAGGCGTAACGTGGGAATTAAGTATGAAAACTTCCACTTTGCATTGGTCAAAAGGAACTGATTCTTGCTTTGAACTCCATTACGCCTGAATTAAATAATCCGCAATGAATAGCTTGAAACAGGCAGCAAATGATCAAATTTAGCAAAAAATTAGACTAAGCTAAATAATAGGTTTTCTTTAGAATAGATGGTTTCTAAGTGAACAATCGGCTAAAACACAAACATCTTATGGTCTATCCCGTAGATGCACGACTTTGTACCTGAGTGACATGCAGATTCATGTACCACACCGTCTTAAGCAGAAAATGCTAGTTATTTAATACGAAGAAAGTAAAAGTTTCATAAAAAATTTCCTTACCTGTATAATAGAAGAGCTTAACTGTTGTATTGTTTCCATGACAATTACGATAAATTTGTGCTTCTTTCCACGCTGGGCACTCTTATGAAAAATTACCTAATTACACGAAATTATCTCACGCTTATTTCATTCGGTGATTCAAGTGTAATTCATTGTTAAACATGTAGAAGAGTATTGGACGACTGCCCAATAACATTGATGGTATCCAAGTGCGTAGCCACGGAATGATAGTTAAATTTGGGGAACAAACACCGTAGACTTCTAGAAAGAGAGAGCATACCTCTTCGTCCTTGGCGTATCATGAATACCTACATAAAGTCACGTTCACCAGGTGTGCTAGCAAAACTGGCTCGAGTACAAAATGAGCTTTTATTGGGCAGCGAACACGTTATCCGTAAGCAATGTAATGAAACAGCATTAGAGGATACGTATATTACTTACAATACTTGTCATATGCTAGCAATAACACAACACATTCGTAATTTTCGCAGCTGTGCCAGGTTAGACTAGATATTAGTTCAAGTTAAAAAGAGAGGAAGGAGGAAGGCACCATTTAGTATTGACTTGAGGGAACGCGGAATCTATGCACAAAGTGAACAGAAACAATAAGTTGAAAAAGAAGTTCACGAAACAAGATAAAAGTTGAAGAAGAAAGTAGTAGGTGCACAAAAACAGGGCAGCAGTGAACCGATAAAAGATGGCCCTTAAACATAACAAAAAACGTTTATTTCAACAAAAAGAAGGTCTACCTAACTCTCAGCTCGGGAAATCACATCCCATGGAGACAATAGTTGTATCACACTGAGAGGCGACTGTACAAGTGCACTACTAAAATAGAGGCAAAAAATGAACAGGCTCTTCCGAAAGTTTTCACGGGTTGCGCGCAAACTTTGAAGCGGTCTCAATGATTCAAAGATGAAACGACCCTATCTCGGTTGATGAGATCGTGCGCTGTGGAGGCCATCTTTTACAGCAACGTTTCCGAGAATACGAAGCGAGACCGACGGTCTCCCGCAGTGCAATCGATATTGTGTTATGGCGAGTGTGAGAAAAGGTTAGTTAAGGGGGGAGAAACTGGTGTTGAAGTTTTGAAACATATTCAACAATGTCAAATTTGATCTACTTCAAAGTCTTACTTACTTTAAAAAAGTTAGATTCAAGTAATTTTTTGTCAGTAATTCCGACACTTCCAGTGCCCAACACTAATAAAAATATCGTTTTAGGAAGTCACCGATCGATGAACTCTACTTGACGAACCAGTATTTATGGCGCGATGAGACCAGACCCGAAATGAGTCATATCAATAAATGGTGAGTGCCTCAGCACACTGTCGCTCGGTTGGCTTTTGTTTACAGAAGTCCTCACCTTTAGACTATTTTCAAACAAAATGTAATCCTATTTACCTGCACTCCAAATTTAAAAGTTCATAAAAACCATTTCGCAATATGACAACCCACCCAGCGGAGTTACCAGATGATGGGTGGTCGTCTTCAGGATAAAATGTTACCAGTAGCAGAGCTCTAACTTGAGGATTTTGACCAGAAAAAAGGTCAGTCCGGCAACACAGCCTCAGCAGTCGCCTCGCTACGGTAAAGCCACGTCAAAAGAGCCGGGCAGTGGAGGAGGACCGACGTCACAGCGCGTCAGAAGAGCAGGCACGCGTTTTATTTAATTGACTATGCATATAAAATATAGTGCATATAAATTATGCATACAGTTCAGTAACGAATCAAGTAGGAACTCCGTTTAGTACCATATTGCACTGCAGAACTCCGTTTTTGTAATCTTACTCAGTTTTAAAAGAAGAATACGTGCTGGCCAAATACATTCAACATTTGACTTTCCCTCGATAGCAAATTTTTGGATTTCAGTACACCAAGTTCACTTGATAGTCAAACCAATTCACCAAAATCCATTCGATGAATAAAACAGAAGGGCAACAAAGCGGCGCAACGCTATTGAAGAGTGCATTTTACACACAAGCACTCGAGAGCGAACACAAGGGCTGAGTTAGGTCAATTACCCCCTGACGACCACTGAAGCCCGTAAATTTGATAGCAAGTTGAACAATGGAAGCGTGAGCGCTGCAGGAGCTTCTCGCTAATGAACGGCCGCCACACGCCGCCGCCACCTCAAAGCCTGGGAAAGGAACCGGTCTCCACTCAGTGTAGAGAGGTTTGGGATTTCATTTTTTCAGCGCTCAAATACTGTTGATGTCCAGTTATTTAGAGCACGCAATGCATCAAGGCGACTCTCATTTACATGTGTTTTTTACTGTTGTGTGCATGGTGGAGTTAAATATGTCAGTGAACGCTTCAAAAGGATGGAACATACCCAACCGACTCAATGTGCGGCTCGTGTAGTGAAGGCTGAGTGTTTTTCGGGGTTGCTGGCAGATATTAATTACAAAGTATCCCAGTAGTTGATGAAACGACAAAATTCAGTGAGTAAACTACCAAAGCTGTGCTCTGACACGTTGAAGTGGGTTCCTCACACCTCAACCTCACCTTTCACAACAGGCCGTGCGCTACGTAGCGAGTAACCGCACATCCAACACAGAAACGCTGGAACAAATGTGTTTCACGCAGTATACAATACCTCGAATACCACATCAATTTTTGAGCATAAATATCTGCATGTACCGACATACCCTCCAAGTGGTGCACATTACAATTCCAATGCACGTGAACTGCTCAAATGTTTACGCTCAATTCACTGAACATTGCAACGCAGCTTACGATTCGAGAAACAATTCGTAGAAGGAGCACGAATGTAAAACATTTGCAGCACGCCGACCAACAAATCTGGTCGTACACAGGGGAGAGGCACGGGAGGTCAGAGCTGCGCGGCAAGGGTCGACCCAGGAAAAGAGGAAGCAGTGATATTGCGGCCGCTTCCTGCGCTGCTCGCACGAGCGAGCGGCGGTGGGGAGAGGACGCCTTGCTCTATTTAGGGTGAGTCACACATACACAATACAAGTCGTCTCTTTGTCATCTTCCCATAATCATTCAAATTAGATTGTTGTCCATCTACAGGCTAGAAAAGCTAAACTCTCGAATTTTAAGTGTCAAATTCCTACATACATTATAAACTGTGTAGCAGAATTGGCCAGTTAGAACCTGCACATGCACTACTTTAGTGCGCTGACACCACACTTGTATCCTTTCAAACGTACAATTTTTGTTACTCATTTGAGAAATTTACTACGTGCGCTAGCACGTATAAGTTAAAAACAAATTCTGTATAAGTGAAAAAAAGCACAGGGCACGACTGAATGGTAAAAAAAGGAGTTTCATTTCCCAAATTCTCCCGTAGAAAACGTACCCGTTGAAAAATCTGATTACGTCACAGAATAAGATAGCTGAAGAAACATCTGCGATTGGTTCGCACACGCCAGACATTTCCAACATGTGTTCACCAGCCCAGTAACGCTTAACTCAACTGTTCAGCACACGTGTAGGTGGGGCTTGCGTCCATGCAGGTGCATAAGCTTTCCCTTATTTGCTTGTAGGCAAAACTTAATTTATTTTCGTTGAACACTCACAGATTTTAGAATTTTAAAATAATATTAAATTCCCTTGCGGTAAACTTTCCCGTCGCAAAATAACAACCCTTACGAGTTACACTGCACAACAAGCTGGAGGCATCAAGCAACAGTTCTCCTGTAGTTCAGCACGCATCCCGTCTTCTATAAAAGGTCTCCTGAACCAGTTAGAACTAGCTGCTCCATTCACTGAAGAGCACATTTGACGAGCACTCTTCACAAAGCATTGCACTCGTCTAATAAATTTGCCAGCCAAATGGTCATTCATATGGAGGTGAAGATCTCAAAAGAAACAAAAATTGAATGAAGCAGACGAACGAACAAATCTAGAGTCTTCGGTTAACAGCATAGCATAATGGCCGATCTCTACCAGAAGATAAAAAGACAACAGAACAAATAGAGCCAATAGCTAGATGAAACCTAACACATGCAAACATCCTTCAACAATCGCCGATACTGGTGTTGGTAGATATACTCAAAGTAACGTGATGAAAAACACGAAGATTGTTAGTTAATCCGCTATCGATTACGAGCAGGTAGTCACTGCCTGAGGAGTGCGCTTTTTAACTTAAAGACGCACACTGATGGCTCTGTAAGGCATCTTTGATCAACCATCTTCGTCACAAACTCCGACTCCAAACTGATTGACGCACCATTACATATATACACAAAGATACCATTAATATTCGATGTAATTTATCTGCATACAAAAAATTTCAATTCCAACAAAAATGTAAGGTATAGGACGTTCTCGTAACAAACAAAATAAGACCAAATTTTCTGCTCTAACAGAATGGAATAATTAATACGCAAAAAAGACTGGCACAGCTGTGCACGCTCACACTAGCATGCATCAACCCTCTGGTACCCAGTATGCTCTGTGAAGGCCATTAAAGATCTTTAAGTATCGCTCAAATTTTCAGTTTCAATGAAAACTTTGCTCGCAGGATATGAACCAAAAATTTCGCAGTGTATTAATCATATTAATAACGATGAAAAATTTGAACGCTATAGGTAAAGAAGAAGACTGCCATGCAAGATCACACGTATCACTTAAGGGGATGTATCAATGAAGAACATTTTCAATAAATATGTAGTTTCAGTTTTTACCGTTAATACGTGCTTTTGTTTAAAAAGCTGAATTTCTTAATTAAAATATACTTAAGAAGTGTACACGTTTCGCCTTCTACATATTAAACGTTTAATCGCACATTGCACGAGCTCCCAAAAACTTTAGGAATGAATTCTGGGATACATTCCATTAGAAAAATCATGAAAATTAATATCCTGCCGTTCGCGGCTGCCGATGGTGCAGTCGAAGCGAAGCAACCCTTCTAAAAACACGCGATTTTTTTTTGGTCCCTCGCATCGCACCAGTTATTGCTGCAAACGTAATTGTTTTTGTCGCACGCGTTCATCAAAGAAATGAAAGCCATGTTCGATTGGTACGAAAAACAAAACGTAACATCGTTCACTGTAGAGCGCACCAACCAGGCTCATCAGCCAACATATTTTCTGTGAATTCCTATTGCAAGTATTTTCACTTGCTAACAAGTTTTTGCTAATTCAACCACAATACCACAAACAAATTACCGTCCATACTCGCATCGAATTCAAGGAAAACCTACGAAATCTATCTCTAAATCGTTTAGCAAAACTGAAAAAGAATCAAGCAAAAATCTCCCCAGGCGCTGCAGGGCATGATGAGCTAACTTACCATCCATCACACAAGTCCGGGCAAAAGAAGCCAGGCCATTAAATTTATGCGTTGCTTGCGCAGCCCAGTACCGTCTTGGTAAGAACTGGCACTCGCTCAAGCTTCCCCAGGGATGCAGGGCAACTCCCCAGGCGAGACCAACACTCAAAAAAGACCATTCAGTTATTCTATACATGAGAAAGGAAATGTTCTAAACAAAAAACAACATTAAAAAATTTTCAAGAATTGTTTTTGATCTTTTAAGTGTCTCCAAATTGAGATAGATGACAAGCTAACTTGTGAAAATTTGACTTCATTCCCGATTCTGACCAATATCCGACCTTATCTCTAGTTCAATTCAGTTTGGCTGTGCGGTCTATAACTCAATCACTTTATCTGAGCTTATATGTACAGTGTTCAGCACAACAGAAAAAATTTCAAGATAAACATGACTTTCACTGAATGTTTTCTACCATGTTAGTTCGAAAGTAAGATGGAATGATAAAAACTAGAAGTCGCATAGCACCGCCGTAACAAAGACTCATTTTCCACAAAACCGGATCAGTATTTCCTGCTGTTCTAAAATTCAACACTCCCTCCCGGCCTTGCCAAGCTGCATCATCCGCTTCACAATTATTCAAATTCAAGAGGCGATATTAGCATCCATTGGTGCCTCCAGCCACGCCTCGAAAGCTAAAACGATTTTCCGTCTCCTGATATTATTCATAAGGCTCCTCCTCTCTCCGCTTCAGAAAAGCCATCGAGCAAACGATTCATGCAACGGATCACGGTAACGAGAAAAATTGACTTAGCACTCGTGTTTCATTTGCAAAGCGCCCAAAGTAACCCTAGAACTCGACAGAGCACCATCACAGCACAGATAACTGCGTACGCATGAATCTGAGGAATGTTAAATGATTTCGCTAAAAAATAACCCAGGCTAAGCGGGAAAATGAGCTGCAGTCTGCTGGAGCAATTCAGAAATGATTAGATAATGAGGGAAAGGACTGAAGAAATCAATGAATCAGAGGACTAAGAGCAAGAGGCTTTCCCTAAGGAGACGAGTGTTGACCTGAGAAGTGAAATTGCACGCAGAATTTTATTAGGATTCACAGCTTTTACACGTTATTTTTCTTCAGCAAGCATGCCGTGAAAAAACAGTTTATCACAATTCTCTCCAGGATGGCAGTTGAGAGTGGGTATGCTTCATAAGTTGGTTGCGGATATTCTTGAACTTGATGTTCGAACATTTTAGTGATGCTCTTAAATCATGCATATGTCATCCCCGTAATCATTAAACGTAAACAGCTAAAAATTATTGCTCGCCGGAAAATTATGAAATGGAAGCACCTTAAAATGTTAGAAAAATGAGATTATAATCAAATAACAACCACTAAACGCAAAGCGGACTCCAGTTTACGTACAGAACAACGAGGGCTCAGACCAGTAGCGAACGGTGCACTCGGTTATTTTCATAGATCGCTTGTTTCATTTAACTATCGCGCATGCATGACAGCGCGGTTCAGATGCCGCCTGATATGAACAGCAGCGCGCGGTTGCCCGCTGCTTCAACACATTGACTAACCGTATGAGCCACCGGTGGATCCAGTATAAGTTTTTTCTGCTGCAATTGTAGCACTAGTAACATAGGTTTGCTAGCGCTTCAGTTACTCAAACTATATCGCACCGAAGGTCATATAATTTAATAAGCATCAGACTTTTCCAATTTGCCACATGAGAAGAGTATCAAAATTATTTCCTGCTGCAAAACGACCCATCGATGGGTCTTTGAAAAGTTTTAACAATCTTTTAAAATTAACGGTATTTAATGGACCCAGTTACAGTTTGGTATTTATGAAATTTCGAACAACTTTCGAATTTAAATTTGAGTTGAATACTGAACTCCAGTTTAACCCATCTTAGTCAACGTGTTGAATCCCACTACGAGCAGTGACTACCCAGTCTTTAAAACTTTTCGTTGATCACCCTTTTTTACACTTGAATTTAGTAGCAATAGTAATAGTTCAAAGCTTAACTTAATAGGAAAGAGTGAGACGCAAACTTATGAGCACGAGGGTATATGTATCCTACAACCTTTACCTTTAAGTCTTTTCGTTTCCTGCATCGTCAAAGCAAATGCTTTCATTTCGATTCCCGCATTCTCAGCACTAAAAGAAGGTCCGACACAGAATGTAATAGCACGCTGATCATCGTATTTTAACATTCATCCACGTAAGATGATGAGAACTAATGTAAAACTTGATATTTTTGGTTGCTAACGTTTCGAGGCGTCAATATTTCGTCCCCAGTGTTAAAACCAAGACAATGGTCATATTTAAAACACGTAGTAAAATGTAAACGCCAAAGGAAATCCCTTGATCCGGTGCAAATACCCTGTGATAGATCATGCTTATTGTTTTTTCTGGCTGAAATTAAAGAAATTGGCATTTCCGCATTAAGATATTTGGTGGTAACACCCATTCAACATCTGGCCACCATGCAAGGTTGCCATTTGCAGAGTAGTTTTTATAATCTTGCGAGAGAATAAACTTTCAAATTTTGGTCCGAAAAAGATCAATCAGACGATTGACCTTAGTCTGGCCAGTGAAATAAGCAGACGCCGGTGTTTCCTATCGAACGAGCAGCTGATTCACGCCTCTCAATAATTTGCAGAGGCTTGCAGTGACCTCTGATAAGCACAGGTTACTTCGCAGCATCGGTCCACGGAGGCTTTCAACTCGAACAAAAAAAATCAAGAATTGGCGTCGACTAGCTAGCTGCGCTGCAGTATCGGTATAAAATCATCGTACATAATTCGTACATCTGTATAAAATAATCGTACATAATTGGCACATCTGAATCAAATCACCACCGCAAATCCAGTTCGGTCTATTGAACGTGATTTCCAAAAATACATAATTTTAACAACGGCAGCTCTCTTGTGAGTCACAACTTATCCTTTAGGACAACCAAGCTTAAACGAACAATTCCAATGCAGGCCCAGTGACAAAGACGTCCTCTGGATAATTTCCTCCGGTCACAAATGCGCCACGTCTGAGACGGTGATGGCACCAAAACGGCGGTCAAGCTAGAGGGTTCACACACAAATTTTTTGTTCCGAGTAAACTCATTTAATATGAAATAGCTCTTAAAAATAGAACTAGGCAGCACTTTCTTGCATCAGCTGACGTGCATGCTTTGACCCTGAAAAACTGTTCGATAATCGATGGCATGATACACAGCACGACTGAGTGGAGCGAGCAGCAATAAGCCACCCTCACACTTTGACGGTCACGGAGACACTGAGATTTAACAGGGAGTCAGGAGAGGGAAGCAGTCGCAATGCTCACAACTCAGAAGAACGTTTCATAAAATGCATTGCAGAACTCACTTCAAAGACTAACTTCGAGGTTCAAGTTCACCTCCCTGGTGGTCATCCTGATGCAGTTCAGGGATGTTTCATAACATGAAACACGAACCTCAACAAAAACACCAACGACAAACTAAACGCAGAAATCACAATAGATCGCAAGCCCCAAATCTATCATGTCTTCTGTCCTAACAAATATCAAATGAAACCGAACGTTTTCGTAACACATACAACATGTTGACACACCAAACACGGAAAAGATAAAAAGGATATGGAGAAGCGACGTGGAGCGGGCAGACGATAGAGGAAGCAGGGAGGTGGCGGCAAAACCGGGACAGTGCGGTCCGGTCTGCCTCCCACACACATGCTGCTGCTGCTGCAACTGCAGTCAATATCCTTAAACGATGAGTTAAATTTAAGTTCGAAATTCAACTCAAATTTAGCAAATTGTAGTAAGAAATTGTGAAAATTAACAAGCATTAACTGGATCGTGCATTTACTTAACTTCGATTAAGTATTTATAAAAATTGAGCTTGGTCAGCAGCATTATGAAAATTCCCTCCGTGTTCACCGGCGGCCTACATCGCGACCAATGTGTTAACGGATTAGATCCGATTAGATTATACGTTAGTTCAAACCTCCCTAACCGCTACAAAAAAAAGGGTATCGAAGAGATGAAGGAGGAAGGCACCATTTAGCATGGATATTAGGGAACGCGGAATCTATGCAGAAGGGGCATAGAAACACTAAGTTGAGAAAGAAGTTCATGAAACAAGATAAAAGTTGAAGAAGAAAGTAGTAGGTGCTGAAAAACAGGACAGCAGTGAACCGAAAAAGGTGGTCCTTAACATAACAAAAAACATTTTACTCCAACAAAAAGAAGGCCTACCTAACTCTCAGCTCGGGCCCTCACACATTGTGTGTTAACGGATTTATTTCTCATTAATTCAATATATTGTGAATTTTGTGATTGAATTATTAATAGATTTCTCACCGAATATTTCATGCAATCTATCACTGAGCACTGAATACAGATTAGACTAGATTGTGCCTTGGTTTCAGCCTTCTTTACCACTACAAGGGCGTTCTAAAGAAAGGAAAGGTGAAGGCACCATTTAGGATAGAGCTAGGGAATGAGGAGTCTATGTACAAGGTGTGGTCTCACTTCATCTTGAAAAAACACTTTGAAGCAAAGTCTATCAATTTTTTAACCTTAGAATGAAATAAAATGCCTAGAGTTATATGTAAATGCGGCTACATCGGTGGAGAATGCAAGTTGAACATACCAGTTCCTACTGGTTGGATACACTAGTAACCATTTAGGCGGATCCACAATTAATGATGCAAGAGTGATAAACTAACAACACTGTTCAGCAAACGTTGCATAATTGTTATGAACGCATGCAGCCGTTAGCAACAAGACCAGATTTAGAGGCCATAGTTAACACATTAACCGCCATGTGAGCCACTGGTGGTACACGGAGAATTCTCACAATGCTGCGTTCCGACGACGAGTCACAAAATCAATTTCTATGACTATTTAATCAAAAACAAATGAAGGTACTATCCAGTTAATGATTGCTATTCGCGAAATTGTTTACTACAATTGACCTATAATTTAAATTGAATACTTTAGTTTAACCCAGGGCCCACCACTACCGCATGCACCGGCCTTCTGCCACACCAGTTTCTAAACCCCAAGCAATTGAACACTTTGAGTGCGACGTGACCACCGGTGGTCATCGTGGGGATTTTCATAATACTGCTGACCGACCAGCAGTCAAAAACTCAGTTTTCATAAATACCTAATGGGAATGAAATGAAGGCACGATCCATTTAATGTTCGTTATTTACAAAATTAATCTCTAAAATTAACTCTAATTTCGGTTGAATATTGAACTTTAGTTTAACACGGAGCACTTTACGAGTTAAAAGCGTAAATAATGATGTGCAAGGTCTTTTAGATAAATCCGAACAATTTTCTCTCCTATGTTTGAATCCTAAAAACTCAAAAGAAAAGTAACATAGTATGTAATTTGCAATTTTGACAGTTTATTTGGCAGACCAATAGAATTGATATATTTTATATAACCACCTCGAGCCATAATGAAGGGTTCTACACGCTTTCAGAATCTGGACATAACGCGGAAAACTTAGCCATTTTCAACGACTACACGGCCTTTGTACTCCACGGCCTCCACATTCATCGCGTTTCTGCGTTGTTAACGGTTGGTTTGGTTAGGTTGCAAGTAGAACAATTGGGAGATCGATTTTGCTACTCGAATACAGTTTTATCCTTCCTAAGAAATATAAAAAAACACAATTGTATGATAACACTTCACCTCGTACGATAATAGCTATTCCTTAAAAAGGTCGCGAAACATGAAATGTGAATCATTTATCTCAGAACGTGAATTAGAAACTAACGATTGGGACATGTAAGGCCCCATAAGCGGCGAGCGTGTTATGGGCCGAGACGCTGCTGTGGGGCTTCGCACAAGCAAAGGTTTAGGTAAAACGAGTTAGATGGCAAGAAGACATTCTTTCAGAATCGCACTCCGGACCTCTTGAGCCAGTCAACGGTTCTACTCGCCAAATGGGCGGGAACCGAGTCCTATCGGAACATGAACTACTTAGTTGAAGCCTTGACCTTCATCGATGGAATGATTTCTGTTTGCAAGACGTCGCAGAAGGATCTCGATATTCACTTTTTCGTCGTCGGCAAAGAAGTGGGTAAAGACGTCACCCACACTCGAAACCACGCAGAGGGTCATAACGCAAGTTGGTTTCTTCGAGGTCATCGTAGGCCAAAAGCCAGCGCATGAAGAGACAATCCAGCGATCAATACTTCTGTTACAGACCCTATCAACTATAAATACATTATTAGAAAAGAACTTGATGGTCGATCCGTTGGTCTTCAATTTGTACGTAACTCTCTTGCACCTCTCCAAAGAATTTCTTTCATTTTATTTATTAGTTAGGAGACTCTTCCTACATTGTTCATAAGTTAAGTCGAGGTCTTTAACCGCTTTGTGAAAAACAGGCTAAGCGGAGAATTTAGACACAAAGCACGTTAGGAACAAACACCGATTATAGTGTAATGTAAAAAACTCGCACTTTCGGTAAGAAATTATGAGCAGCATCGCCGATAATTTCAGGTCCTATTCATATATTTTCAGTAATTCTGGTCGCCTTCAGGTGCATTTTCCCAAAAGCAGGTTCTCGCTATTACTGACCTGATAGGCACCCAAATATATTACGAGCGGTTTCACATAGTTTAAGTTCTCCATGTGTAGTTTGTGGGCTGGGCATTTAATGGGCGCCTTGCGTGGGGAACATGAGCCCCAAGCATTAATGCTGAGCCATTTTACGTGAAATGGACGACAATGAGGTACGAGTTCATAACAGTAGCCAAGCGGACACATCTCCCCGATACTGAAACGAAAGAACGTCATCATATACGCCTAATTACTTCCAAGTATACACCCACATGGCGGTAACACGGGAAACTTTTGGCAAATGCTGCCTTAGAAAATTTCTAGCCTATATTGCTGTAAAAAATATCAGCCTATATTGCTGTAGAAAATGTCAGCCTATATTGCTGTAAGAAATAACCAGCCTATACTACCGTAGAAAATATCGGGCCTCTATTGCCGTTGATTACTAGCAAAAGCCGCAGATTACTAGCCATGGCCATAGATTGCTAGCTTTAGTCACAGATTCCTAGTCACAGTTGCAGACTCCTAGCCCTTATGAATTTTTAGCTGATGATAACACACAGCATCAAGCACAGTGTAAGCTTACCAGATGAGAGACGCATCAACACGCATACCAGCCAAGGCTACAGCTGAACTTTCAATGCCGGTTTTATTGCTAGAACATGAAATAGAAAATCCAGCCCCAAAATTAACAGCCGCAGAGCAACATCTCAGGTCGCATACCCGCTATTATTGGAGCAACACTCACAGTTGGTTCCGCAGTTGATGAGCTGCGCAGCAACACCAAACAAATGCCTGTAACAACCACTCCCGCTTTTCCGCCACTAGACGCAGCAGAGCTTCCAGCCCGCACAGCATTGGACAAGCAGATCGAACTTCATAAATAACTTTGCTTGTTTTCAACTTATCTGCACACGGTAGTTTTTAGATGATGACTACTGTTGCTCTAATCGCAGCAAAAGCTGCAGGAGATGCTATTTGAAGTACCTTAGCTTACATCAGCGGCCAAATGTCTTTTCGACAAATCCTTCAACGACCGGTTGGAATAAAGAAAATAAACGAGTGCAAATGCAATAGGACGAAGAAAAAGGATAAAAGCGACACCCATATCGGATTTACTGTCACAGCATCCAAGTCGCCCTAAGAAGCAATTTATCTAGCGAAAAGGAACAAAGAGTGGAAAGTAGATCAAAAGAGGTCAAAGTAGATAGAAAGAGTGGAAGGTAGGTATAAAGAATTGTAGGTAGATAGAAAGAGTGGAAGGTAGGTATAAAGAATTGTAGGTAGATAGAAAGAG
>JACJUY010002606.1:2994-17091 GCA_014220935.1 Platorchestia sp. MABIK | reverse complement strand
TGAGATGCTTCAACCTCGCACAAAGTGTGATGCTTCAACCTCGCACAAAGTGAGATGCTTCAACCTCGCACAAAGTGTGATGCTTCAACCTTGCACAAAGTGTGATGCTTCAACCTCGCACAAAGTGTGATGCTTCAACCTCGCACAAAGTGTGATGCTTCAACCTCGCACAAAGTGTGATGCTTCAACCTCGCACAAAGTGAGATGCTTCAACCTCGCACAAAGTATGATGCTTCAACCTCGCACAAAGTGTGATGCTTCAACCTCGCACAAAGTGTGATGCTTCAACCTCGCACTAAGTGTGATGCTTCAACCTCGCACAAAGTGAGATGCTTCAACCTCGCACAAAGTGAGATGCTTGACCTAGAATGGCCAGTAATCACTGACCATTGCCAGCAGAGCGATGCCTCCCAGCGGTGGCCAAGGTGGTGATGGAGCGCAGCCCGCCGCCGCCGCTGCCGCCGCCCCCCCCGCCAACAGCCACAGAACACAGCACCTCGCGTCCCACCTGAACGCGAATCAGGCAAGTGTTCAGAAATTTACCGTTTATTTTTCAATTCAAATGCTAGTGACATAAGCGTGGAGATAACGACACACATTTCTTTGCATGGAACACCTTTGGTGTGGTTTGGGATGCTTAAACTAATCTAACCCCCTTCCCTTCACCCTACACACAGAATAAGTTCGGACCTTTGAATGTGTAGTAGTGGATAAGTGTAATGTGATAAGTGTTTTGAATGTGTAATAGTGCAAAACATGATTGATGATAATGAAATAAAGAGTACAAAAGGGCAACAAGGGTTAGGCTCACAATCAGTTGAAGTCAGAGAGCAAGCAAATAATAAAATGGACACTGCCCATATTCTCTCAAAAATACAAATTTGTTCATACATTATTTTTGCTGATGTTCTAATAACGCTAATCGATCGAAATATAGAAGCAATAATAGCTACGGCATTTTAAGTCTAGAATGCTTGACATAGGTATAGAAATTTACCGATTGGCATTGGTTCAGTAAAGATGTTGCGTGATTTCCTTTCTATTTTAACACACGAATAACTCTGACTATATCAATGCTCGAATAAAAAAATATTTTGTAATGAATTGTACTCGCTACTAACACGAACACTTCCCGAAGCTTGTGAGCTGAGGTCAGCAGGTAAAGAAAGCCAAGCCACTCAACAAATAATTTTGCACGGCACTTTCTACGATATGAGGTCAAAAAACTGGAGAAGCAAAGAGTGGGTACCAAAGACGGAAGTCCTGAAAGCCTATCTATAACTGAGGTAATTTAACAGTATCCCCTTTGTGGGCTGGTATTGTAAGAAAATACAATAGAAAATGAAGAGAAAATTGTAAATTGAATAACAATGATTTTTCTGGTAATATAATTATGGAATGAATATGAATTATATAGTTTGCAAACCAGTATAAATTATTCTTTTGCATTCTAGTCGGTGAAAATCATTACAAAAGGACGTGAATGAAAAACTGCTGTAAATCTATAACAGTTAACACACCCAAAATATGTATAAATAATTTACAGCCTTTTAAAAACTCGTACAGTACAATTAAATGTAAGGAAACCTTGACGAATAAGCAAAAGATGTATGCAGCGTTAAGCGGCCCACAGACGATCAATTTAATTGTCAATATCATTGACTCAATATATTGATGAAATTTTTTTTGCCCACTAAGTCAATTAATTGACGGTCGTCAATCAAGCCCACAGACGATCAATTAAATTGTCAATAATCATTATTGTCAATTATATTGACAATAAAATTGATCGCCCATGGGCCGCTTTACCCACACTAGCTTGGTGCATCACTCAGCACATCAAACAGAGGGAGAGTCACGCGTTTGCCGAGTGCAGGCGTTCAAACACGGTTGCGGTTGTCTGTAATGAATGTTACTTAGCCGCGAGTACGAGTGTAAGTTGACCGTTATGTGCATGCCGAGAACTGCTATTTTACTGTCGAGTCTGGCAGCTGATAAGATAACGTCCGTTAAGTCCGGACTTTATGGTTAGCTTGACTATGTTGTTTATTATACCTAGAAATTATGATATTTCAATGTATTGCAGCGGTTCTTCAAGTCCTTCGTGTAGCTAACGTGAGCTCGCCAATCATCGCATGGTTGACGTTTGGCAGACAACTGGTAAGCTGACTCCTGTTGCCTTTGTTATGCTTGGTCATTAATTGGGATCTGCCCAGCTCTAGTGAACGGCTCACAATATAACAGAGTTTCTATAGCAGTGTTAAGTAACATGAAATATAAAATGCATTACCTGCATCGTTAGTAACCATTTAGCTGACCACTTCCTATCACATCCAACCACTTTATCGTTTTACACCATTTTGCTACGAATATTTCACTGGACAACCGTTCTCTCGCGGCACTTCGTTTGATTACGTTTCTTCCACCGACCCGTCTGTTACATCAAATTTCAGCTCCCTCACCACAACCACCACCTCCAATACTCTGTACTCCTGTAGCATTACACCTTCACTTGCACCGCCGCAGCTGCCTACAGTATTACTTCTTTCTTATCTACTATAGTGTGCTCTAATTTGCATCTTTTTTTTTCCTCTGCCCAGTTAGAAACATGAAGATGAAACGCGCATAACCTCTATTACCGCTCATAACCATCATTAAAGAAGTACTTTTGTTTGTAAGCAAAACCTTCATCAGGGTGCACAACCACTGCGTGTAACACCTTACTGAAGGAGGAGCGAAGACAACCTCCGGTGAGAGCTCACCTCGATGCCGGTCTGGACGTGCTCGGACATGAAGCTGATGGGGTCGTCACTGTCGCCGTCAGCGTCGTCAAGGAGAGGCGGTGCGACGCGGCTGCCGTACACGGCGGGCCGCACGAGCCGTCGCTGCGTCGGGGACGCCAGCAGCCCCAGGCCACCGCCTCCACCGTCGCTGGGGGAGCGCTGAAACACACCAAACTCCATTTTTGTTGTATTGCTTGTTGCCAGTTAGACAATTGTGCCGCCAGTTTCCAGTAAGGAAATTGTACTGCTAATTTCCAGTCAGGAAATTGTACTGCTAATTTCCAGTTAGGAAATTGACTTCCATGCATATGGAGTAGATATGAGGACAAAACACAAAGTAACATCAGATTACTTAAAATTTTGGTTTAGTTCACTTCATGACGGGTGACTGATGAACTTTAGCCAAAAATTAGCCACAAAATAACACCCTACAATGAAATCTTCATTTGGAGCTTTCTAACATAACATGAAAGAATTATTGCCCAGATTTAATTTTAAAATATTATAACACCTTACATCCTACTTGAACATTATTTCAGAGTCACAACAAATGCATCACAAGAGAGCGAAGAAAGGGAACCGTCACGTATGGACTGAAAAAAATGAGGAACCTATGCACAAGGTGGGTTTCCACACATCTTGGTTTTCCTTGGATTGTAGACAGCATACCACAGGATTCACGAGGTGCACACAGAAAAAGGAGGCCAGGAAGGATGAAGAAGGAAAGACGAAGAAAAATAGCAAAAGATTCATGATAACGAAAATAAGCAAAGTGGGCAAGACAGACAGAAGTCCCGAATGCCTATCTATAGCTGAGGCAACTTAACAAGAGCTCCTCTGGCGGCGACAGTCCCCACAGCGAAGATAGACAAATTTAATTAACCTAACCTATAGCTTATTTTATGCCCTCTGAAGGGTGCTGCTTGAAGATACAAATTATTTTCAAAGCTTCTTTTAGGCCTCAAAATAAGTACGAACGGTTACAGGAGCATTATGAAACTTCTGTTAGTTTAGTAAACAATGGCCGAACAATGCGACTATGTGACAATTTTCAATCAAAGATATACAAAAGTGATCTCAATATCATCAGAGCAATAACACTGATAATCAAAAACACAAATCATTTCACACCATGAGAAATTCGCTCTAAACCGACACAGGCAAGGACACATTGCACGCAAGTAGAGAGAAACTTTGCCGGTGCCCGCAAGTGCATGGTGGCCGCACCTGCGCCATGGGAGAGCTGCGTCTCTGGTGCACGTGAGAGCGCGTCGAGGCGCTCCTCACACCCACCAATGCGCCGCCGCCGTCGTCGCTGCTGTTGCCGCTGCTGCACACGTTCCCTGCAACGGCGCTCGGCTTTATCATCCTCTCAGTTGTGCACAGTCTACCTCAGTCGCTGGTCATCACACTCCTCAGACTTTGATTTTTTAGCTAAACAGAAGTTCCACATCTCAACACTAGATGCAGGTCTCAGCAGTGAATAGAGAAAAGATGGTTGTAACAAAACAAAAAGCCAATTGTATTTCAAAGAAAGGAAGGCCTAACTAGCCTTCAGCTCGCAACCTCGCATCTTCCTTTTGGGAGCACTAATTCTTAGATACAACAGTTGTCTCTTTGAGAGGGGTTTCAATACTCCAACACCATCACTGAAGTTTAAACTCTACCTCAGTCATTGGCGTTAATATTCCACCAACATCCCTGAAGTATACACTCTACTCTAATTCCTGGTTTTCACACTGTTCAACAGTTTAGAATTTTCAGTGAACTTCTGTTGCTAGTCTTAACACTCAGTCGGAATACATTTGAGTGTCACGAACTATTTGTAAATTACACATGGTAATAGTTTAGAACAGTTAATCTCCTTACTCACCATTTATGACATATGTTATGCAATATGAGGACTACCGCCCGCCCACGCCTCGCTTACTTTGCCATTTATGCATGGAACCCAAAAACCCAATGCCAAAATTTAAAAATTAGACCTATTCGCGCATGCGCCGGATGGTAAAATCTATAATTTTTACGATTTGTTTAACGTTAATACACGATGATAGGTTCATATTAGGTTAGCTTAGAGTAGGTTGGGTTAGTTTTGGTAAGTTGTGCTTTCACTCATTTAAATAAGAATAATTAATAAATCCAGGAAAACCAAAACGGGAATGAGGATTATTTTCATGATTATTACAATATTACTTAGTCAAAAATACCCAAGTCCCATCATAGGTAATCTCAAGAGGGATAATGGTATTAGTTCAGTAATTAGTGCTAAGCTCTATTTCCATTGCAAAGATATTTTCACAAAGGCAAGAGATGGCACAATTTACTGCGGACTACAGAAGAAGTAGAACCTATGCACACGGTGAGTTCCCACACCGAATACCCTGCGCTTAGAAACAGAAAATTGCGCAGGAAGAGGAATGAGTTATCAAACTAAAAAAGCAAAGTGAGCACAAAAGAAAGAAGTCCAAAAGACCTGTCTATAGCTGAAGTAACTGAACAGTATCTTTCTTTGGTATTTGTAATGGAAAAAAATTAAGTAGAATATTAGACCATTCACTAAATAATATGTTTCTCTGAGAGTATAAAAATAAGCTGGATATGAATAAAAATTCCTACATCTAGACGTAAATTTTTCTTCTGCATTAGAGTCTGCGAATATCGTTCAAAAATATATGAATTAACTAAATCTACGACTATTAACATACTTCTGTCAGAGAGTTGTCATATTTTATCCACCAATCATATTGATTCAATGACTGCTGATGTACTGTATTGTGCAGATGCATTTTCTTGAGAAGTAACACACAAGTCGGAGAATCTGCCCACTATTTGCCCTGATGCTAAGATTTCATCTCAAACATCTAATTATACTTTTTTGCCACACAGCTCAATTCCAGAAGTTTGCCATCCTACTCAACTCGTGATTATTTCACGTGTTCGTCGTAGCCGAGTTGGTAAAGAACCCGCCCTTCCGTGAAGGTGTCGGGGGTTCGAATCCCGGCGCTGGGTGGCAACTTTCTCAGTTGGGTATAGGGGGAAAAACTCAAAGCACAATACCCCACTCTACCCAGGTGTCTGAAATGGGTACCAGTCTTGACTGATGGAAACCGTCCTGGTGTCTTGGTGTTAGTTCCAAGGCATTTGAAAAACCAATGTGCAAAGTGATATGTATCAGGTCTGATTGGAAACAAAGCATCCTTAGATGCCGATGTTTGTTTGTTGTGTTCACTTTGGGCGTTAGCATCCTTCCGACAACAAGCACAACTTTCGATTAGAAGGAGGCCAGTGCTAAAGCTATGAGGTGACCTGCTCTACGCCAGCTTAGGCAGAAGACAGAGAGACCGTTCGTCTATTCTAAGTTAGGTTTGCCCTTGCAAACCTGACTTGCGCCTTCAAGTAGCACCTTCACTCTTAAATTAACCTTAGCGCTTGGTAGTAATAAATTAAGCTTGCTGCAACTTCCCCTCCCTGCAATCGGAGCGATGATGGTTGTAGAACCTAGTTGGGTGTAGCCTTAAGAACCCTGGATCCGAAGTTGAGATAATTACAAGATACACCGGCAACACACTCGACCCCTTAAAATTCATAAAAATAATTTTTAACCCTTGAAACACTCATTTAGTATAATTAAACACAATTCTTATAAAATAGACAGCACTAAAACTCACAAGTAATCTTTCTACTTAGAATGCAAGTATTAATACTCCCAAGACCCTGTGCAGTGATAAGTATATACCATGATTCCAGTGAACTTCAAGAAAAAGTATGAAAAACGAGTTTCATTAGCACATCACTCCAAGTTTTCATTTTTGCCATTCATTACTTATGATGAATCCTCAATAAAAACAGTGCCAGGGTATTTTTCTTTTTCCTGAAGGGCTAACCAGTGACTAAAGAAAGCTTAATTCAAATACCTCACGTTTCTATTTTTACCACTCACTACTTACAATAAAACTTCAATGTAAGCAATTGCAGCATATTTTCCAGCTTTGGAAAGTGTTTCTCACCAACAAAAAAAAGGAGAGGCATGCATAGAAGAGCTCTTACCTACACTACCAGCCTTCCTGAGCAGATCACTGGCGTGGTCGGGGCCGAGGCTGCGGTTGGTGGCAGCCGGCACGGAGTTGCAGGGCTGGTACACGCCGTTTGCTGGGAACGCCGTGTTCTTCGCGATCTGAACAACGTGAATACATTACAATGTCTGTGTACAGTACAGAGCAGACTTCAGCTTTTTAGACTTCAAAGCAGACTTCAGACTTCAGCTTTTAACAGGAAGAGGTCACACTGTGGAATTTTTATGTGGTACATCAGGTTTATGAAGAGATGAACTGTTACAGTGTGCTTTTTGTTTAGCGCTAGAATGCCATAATGAAGTTATATTGAAATCAGTCAAATTTGACATTGTTGCAATACTTAGAGAAGGGATCGGACTTGTCTTTGATCATGGGCCCAAATTTCACAATGTAACTAACACTGAACTCTCTTTAGTATTTCTCCTTTTCAAATATGTGAGCCGTTTTTCCTATACCTAATTCACCAATGTACGTAACACTCAAGTGTAAAAAAAAAAGAACATGAACATGAGTACAAAAATTTTTTTTAAATACACAGGATGAATAAAATGAAAGCCGTGAAACAAATCCTTCCTACATTCTAAATTTAGTTATAAAGCAATTACATGGGTATGCAATACTACAAATATTCCAACAGTGCCCACAAAAATTAAAACCCTAAATATTCGAAAAAGCAACAAAATCAATGCACCTATTCTTGAATGCTCTTTGAAGCCAAACACCAAAACAAAAAAGTGCAGAATTTGACCAAAATGCCATCAGGCAGGCGCGACACTGACCTGCAGCAGCACAATGGCGTGCTTGACGGTCTCGAGGAGCGTGTTGAGTCTGCCCAGCACCAGCAGGCACCTGCGCCTGTCCTCCTCGTCACTGGGCTGCTGCAGCTCCAGCTGTGCAAGACATGGAACGCGTTTTACGCTTAGCTATGATGTACGTAACATACTACACCAAATGGAAAGCGTCATTTTATAGAAATAAAAAAGAAATTACACATGCTAAAGATACTACTACTTTTTGTAAATATTGAGAGAAAAACCGCCAAGACCCACAAATAAATGTACACATTCAGTAAAATTAGGGATGCAGGAATCCCTATACCATAAATGAAATTGAGAGCTCATCCTTTTGAATGAACTCTGCAATGAATGGCTATCCATCACAATTTCCTTTATTATCAGCTACAAATGAAGTCACCAGGCAAAGGCAAAGCAGCAACCCAACTAACACCAAGTCACCTGGCGAGCCTGGTCTATGAGGAGCTGCAGGTAGCCATCACTCTCGGTGAGCTTCTTGTCAAAGTCGGCCATGGTGGGGGGAGGTCGAGATGGATCCCACCGCTTCAGTGAAGAAAATAAATAGGAACACTTTGAAAAGGGAATGACAGATCTATGGAAAATGACTTTCTTAGGTCACCAAAAAAATTATGCAACACATGATGAAATGTTTTGAAAGGTCAAAGTTTTTGCGTTAGCTTAGAATCTGGGGTGAGACTATAATCAAGCTAACAAGGATTTGTTCCAATAGGTTTACATGTTTTATAAACTGAATGAAACAATTATCTTCCTTTGAGCAATACAACATTAATTATGGAAAATGTCGAGAAATAAATAAGAACAATAATTAACATTTACGCCACAGTGAAAATAAGTGTTGCAACCAATTAATGAGAATAAAAATATTAAAAACATGTAACACTAATGACTGTCATGCCCAGTTTGCACAAAAAAAAAGAATAATTCAAGTTTGGAAAAGACCATGAGAATGAACAAGAAATTATTCTTTATCATAGCAAGTCACTAACAACTCAAATTTTTTACTTTTAGGCTCCATAAAACAAATACAGACTCAAAGATGCTGGGCATTAGACCCAAAGTACACGCTGCAGCATAACTGAAGGCATTATTTACCTTGGTCATTGCCAGAGCGTGGCGCAGGATGGTATCCTCGAGAGCTCTGATCCAGGTCTCCCGCTCATCACGATCATGGGCCTGATGAGCATAGCAAAGGCAAAAAAATCATGAGTGCATCTGTACAGGGATCCGTAATGTAACCAGCATGGCAAATAATCTTATTAATAAATTATTTCATGAGAAAAAGTTAGAAACCTTGTCCACAATGAATGGAAATTCTGATTTCATCTCAAATGAAAGATGTTTATCTCATAATATAAAATAATTCATAAACTAAGCTTACAATCAAGTTGAACAATCGTTACACAGAAGATTCCTGGTATAAAAAGAAAGTTTTGAGCCATTAGAATCCAAAACACATAGATAGAGCAACAAAATTGGCACTGAAATACTTGTGGTTTCATCAGCCATTAAAGTTAAAACAATACCAACATCATATTTTCACAACTTATAACCTTTCATTAGACTGCTAACAAAAATTTATGCTTTTTAGAAAAGATCAAAAATTTTACATATCTATACATCACAAAAAATTACACGTCCAAAAACTTTTAGTAACAATAAATTACAAATTGATTCAAAACATAATTAAGAATGACAAAATACAAGAATAGCAGCAAAATTCCAACCTGCCACACTTTCCAATTGCCAAGCAAAAAAATTTGAAGCACCAAAAAATTAATTCATAAATATACACACCTGGAAATGAAAAGTTTTTGCATCAACAGTTATGGTGAACGTGCTGTCATCATCATCATCAATTCCAACCACAGCATTCCGCAAGCGAACGCAGCCCCTCCGAGCACCCCGCACCATCTTGTCCTTGGACTGTAAGTAACAGTTTCAATATCAACTCTTATACAAGACAACATCATTTTGCATAAATCCAATGATTGACTTAAAATAACCACCAAGATACAAACATTTTGAAGTTACAAAATATTGTTGTAGTTTTTTATTACACAGTGACATGAAAGAACTAGTACAAAGCAAGGCAACATCCTGTAACAATTGTGTTGTATGCTAGCTAAACTATTTTTTGTATTTGAAGATTTTTTGATCCTTTCACACAAAAATGTAATTCCAGTGTGATGATGCTTAATTATAGAGAGCTTTTAAAATGTCCAATAAAGGTAGTGTAATTTTAATAAAGATTATATTAGATGTTATCAGATGTTAGCTTAACCCTCTTAACCACAATAAAGTCATTCCAAAAGAGGAAGGAGGAAGGCACCATTTTACACAGAGATAACAGAACATGGAATCTATGCAAAAAAAAGCATAGAAACAGTAAGTGAGAAAAAAGTTCCTGCAGATAAAAGTTGAAGAATGAAGTAGTAGGTGCTGAAAAACAGGATAGAAGCAAACCAAAAAAAGATGGTCCTTAACATAACAATAAACATTTTATTTTAACAAAAAAGGCCTACCTAATGGTCAGTTTAGGATTCTACATTTTCATCCTGGGAGTGGAAAATTCCATAAATACAGAAGTTGTATCCCTCTAAGGGTTTGTTGCAATGAAGCAAATGTCTATATAAAATTATATGTTTGCTGTGTTCCTAAAATAACAGTCTCAGACTCAGTATGACCATACCAGAAGATTGGCTGCAATGATGATCATCCTGGACAATGAAGAATTTAAATTGTATTGCCAAGAAGTCCAAAATCCAGAAGCGCATCAAAAATGAGTTCACCGAAATTCAAGAACCTACATGAAAACAATCAACAGTGAAACCAAAATCAACTGCAAATCTCTTTGACTAATGGCTTAAAAGGAACTTGGACTTGAGCCCCACAAGCCAAAAGTTCAGCCAGCTCCAAACAAATGACAATAAAGTTGTGAAACTCCAACATTGGTGTTTACTCAAGCATTAGGCTGCACATCGGCAATGAGAGCACATCTTTTCAAAGTCAAGAAACTGATCCCAGTGGAGCAAGCACACAATCATTAAAATGACAGAATTTGGTCCACTGGGCTTCTTGGCAGTTAAGAAATTACCAAACCTTACCAAAATCTGTGCTTGGTCATGGTTTGACCTACATTTAATAGACAGCAGGGCATGGTTAAGTTTATAAGCCAAAGCATGTGCAAAGCCCCACAAAAGTTTGGGGTTTGTGGAACAATTCCTGCACCATGAGCAAGACCAAAAATACCAGACAACTTGTGGTTTATTGAAAAGAAATTTGCTACAAACAGAAAGCCTTGTATATAAAGCCATTTCGAAACCAAGTGATTATAGATTAGATTAAATGGGCAAGCTGAAGCAATATGCACAGGGTATGTTCCCACAGATGACTCCCTGCACATAGGAACAATAAGTTGAAAGATTAGATTATTAGTTAGTTTAAGCCTCCCTATCCGCTACAAAGGCGATCCAAAGAGAGGAAGGAGGAAGGCACCATTTAGTATGGAGTTTAGGGAATGTGGAATCTACGCAGAAAGGGCATAGAAACGGTAAGATGAGAAAGAAGTTTATGAAACAAGATCAAAGTTAAAGAAGAAAGTAGTAGGTGTTGAAAAAACAGGACAGCAGTGAACCGAAAAAAGATGGTCCGTAACAGAACAAAAACCTATTTTATTTCAACAAAAAGGAAGCCTACCTAACCCTTAGCTCGGGCCCTCACAGAGTCCCCCTGGGAGCGCTAATTCCCATAGATACAACAGTTGTATCCCCCTGAGGGGACAATAAGTTGAAAAAGAAGTATTCATGAAACAAGGTAGAAATTGAAGAAGAAAGAAGCATTTGCTGAAATACAAGACAGCAGTAAACCAAAATACATAGTCCATAACAAAACAAACACCTATTCTGTTTCAACTAAATGAAGGCCGACCTAACCTTTAACTTGGACCAGCTGAATACATTTCTACCTATTTGGGTACACAATCATTAGTGATATATCAATGTATTGATATTGGCAGTATCGATCATTTTTACTGGTATCGGTAAAATCCGGCCGATACTTTACCGATACTTCCCAATAATACGCATATTATCATAAAAATGATCATAAATCATGAAAGTAAAAGTGTAATCAAATAAAGAGCCACTTCATACCTAGTAAATTAGTTAGCTAACTGTTGAATTACAGCGTTTAATCAGGCCCACTAACTGAATTTACTACTTTGAATTCCCGATGAGTCACGCACGGTCAATAAGTGAAAGCTATGTTGCATGAATAGTTGAACACAGTAGCAACATATAATTATTATACTTTTACAATTACTATTTTTGTGAATTGATGGGAAAGATTGTTTTGGTCCACTTTTGGGACCAGTTGCTATTAGAGCTAGTCTACATTATGTTGCAATATAATTAGAAACACTTACCTATTGAATGGATTTCATTTTGTTATTTTTCTCAACAATATAGTTAACATAGCAAAATCAGTTTCATTATTCCTAATTGAAACCTTTATTGCCAATATTGTTTTATTATTGGATATATTAGTAAATAATTTTATTATAACACCCATGTAGGGCTTATAATGGTTTCATTTTAATATAATTGTAAAAGTATCGGTATTGGTTGTAGTATCGGTCAAAGTATCGGTATTTCCAAGTATCAACGTATCGGTATCGGCCGAAAAAATGGAATCGGTACATCACTATCAATTATTATCCACATTTGTTGTTATCGCATTTGAGTTGTGCAATAAATATTTGAAAAAATTTTGCATGGTTTATTTTTGTCACCTTGTACCTGAAAGTTCAGTCTAAATATTAGACAGTAAAATAGATGCGTTAGTACTCAACTGCAAATAACTTACGGGCATGTCCTTGCATCGATTTAACATTTCATAATAAATGAACTAGGTATTCAGTAATTCATTTAAATTTAATCATTTTTTGCAAAAATCATTATGAGTGAACGGTAAAGAGCAGTTAATTCTTATTTGCCATATCACATTGAATTTTTGCACATTTGATTAACTAAAAAAAATGCCTTAAAATTAATAACAGCAATGCTCAATTGCCTTCAACTTATTTATGAAGTTTCTGGGTGTCTATATCTTTTGACCAGTCAAAAATAAACTCCTCATACTCAGGTGTTAATATCTGTATTATGTACTCAATTGTGGTTTGAAAACTACAAATCCCTTTATTAAAACTATATGCCTCAACTTACCATAGACAAATTTTGATTGTGACAAATATATTGTACATAAAAAGATCAGCATTTAAAAAGATTATTACAATATCATAAAAATATTACTACCATATCATAACTAAAAGTTTGAAACAGAAATGACTTCACTAGGTAGCAGCTTACACACCGTGTAGTAGGACAGCAGACCAGCACTGTCATCAAGCACAAACCAGCGATACTGCCATCCCTTCATCACATTAGTCCACTTGCTCAAAGGGCCTTCCATTTTCTCTCACAGCTAACTAACACCTGACCAGACAAACCTGAAAATATTTATATCTGATTAAAAGAAGTTTCTCCATGTATTTTTGAACACAAACATAAAGAACTATGACTACATAAATGAGACCTACAGAGTGGCAGAGACCAAATGACATCTGTAAGAGGGATTTTGAGGTAAGCAGATAGAGAAGGGTTGTTTTATCCCACTTTCTATTCAAAATTTATACCTTAAGGTGAAAAATTCAGTTACTATGATGCATTGAAATGGTCAACATTGTTTGTTTGCAGTAAATGCATTTACTTCTAATGATGGTTTGACAGCCACATGGAATACCTTCTCGGAACATTTAAACCTTGCTCTAAATGAAAATCTCCCAAGTAACTACTCTATTTCCAAGTACGTTGAGCATTTATTTCAGCCCCTTAATGTTGTCCCCCCAAAACTTCCACAAAAGGTTTGAACCGTAGCAACACAAGAAAATTTTAATTATGTCTCGGTGTCCTTGGTAGAAAGTTCACAACACTCAATGAGACACTACAGCCAAGCATTTGGAATTTCCCGTTGGAATCTCCAAACTATTATGAAGAACATTTAAAACTCCAACAACAATATTATGGTTGTCCACAACCTCTTTGAAACTAACAACATTAACCTCAGCAATTTAGTGATCACATATCAGGCATTCTTCATGACAAATATGCAATGATCATCACAATGGACAACGCACATAATCACTTAGATTGCTATATGAGCAAACAAAATTCCCCGTATTGGGCAACTGACAATCCAAGAGAATTGCAGCAGAAGCCTCTTCATCTTCAGTCTAAATAGAGCCATCCTAAACAAAAAAATAAATGCTATAATTCATAAATATGTAAAAAATTATCACATACATCCTAACTCAAAGTAAAAGGTATAAAATTTTATACATATGGTTCAATTTAGTAAATGGCTCTC
>JACJUY010002605.1:57673-89824 GCA_014220935.1 Platorchestia sp. MABIK | reverse complement strand
AGTATCGAGGTTGAAATCCCTCAATCGGTAACGAGAGGCCGACAGGCCCAGCCTCGTATCGTAACAAATGCGTAAAATAACATTGAAACCTAAAGGTCATTGATGGGTCAAAATTTAACACCAAACTTATATAAGTTCATTTAGGACACAAAAAAGAAATTGTACAGTGGTCAAGAAGAAGTCAGAGCTTAATTTTGGTCACTACCTTTTAAAATAATTAGGACAGGTTATCAAACTTCTCTTTGTTGCGTAGAAATCGTCCCAATGCCTCAGTGTAATTCTGCCTTTAAACCTTTTCTTTGTCCTAGAAGCCCTGGTCCCAAATTGCCCAGAGCCGCAATTAAAAGCGGCTCGAGGAAGCATCAGATTGAGGCCGCTGCGACGCTCGGCATCCTGGGTCCTCCGGGCAGACGGATGGCGGTGGTGGCTTGATCTTCCGACGGAGGCCACTGTGATTTGCTGCAACAGAGATGTGTGGCGGAGTTCTGTGTAATTTGCTGCAACAGAGATGTGCGGAAGAATTCTGTGTAATTTGCTGCAACAGAGATGTGTGGCGGAGTTCTGTGTGATTTGCTTCAACTTACAGATTTGTGGTGGAGTTCTGTGTGATTTGCTGCATCAGAGATGTGTGGCGGAGTTCTGTGTAATTTGCTGCAACAGAGATGTGCGGAAGAGTTCTGTGTAATTTTCTGCAACAGAGATGTGTGACGGAGTCCTGTGTGATTTGCTGCAACAGAGATATGTGGTGGTGCTCTGTGTGATTTGCTGCAACAGGGATGTGTGGCGGAGTCCTGTGTGATTTGCTGCAACAGAGATGTGTGACGAAGTTCTGTGTGATTTGCTGTAACAGAGATGTGTGGCGGAGTCCTGTGGGATTTGTTGCAACAGAGATGTGTGGCTGAGTCCTGTGTGATTTGCTGCAACAGAGATGTGTGGCGGAGTCCTGTGTGATTTGTTGCAACAGAGATGTGTGGCGGAGTCCTGTGTGATTTGTTGCAACAGAGATGTGTGACGGAGTCCTGTGGGATTTACTGCAACAGAGATGTGTGGCGGAGTTCAATGTGATTTGTTGCAACAGAGATGTGTGGCGGAGTTCTGTGTGATTTGCTGCAACAGAGATGTGTGGCGGAGTCCTGTGTGATTTGCTGCAACACAGAGATGAGTGACGGGAACCTGACCTTTCAAAACGCCGTCCAACTCCATAAAATTCAGTGCCTCGCCCCTAAAAAGTCTTGTTTTAAAATAGACAAGCCTTATAATTCACCTCGCAACGAACCGTGTCACCTATCGACTCCGCCCTACTTGACATTAAAAAACAGGCACTCTCATCAACTCCGTCCTCATCCATGAAAGACATGCACCCTAAGCAATTCCAACTTGCGACACAATAGGGGCCACTCTTCAACTTTGTCCTTCTCGACAAAAGACAAGTTTCCAAGAAATTCGTCCTCCTGTGAGGACGCAAATTCAAGACCGCTCGTCAGTCTGTCCTTTCTCCCTCTAGTAATTAAACAAAAATCAGCGCGTAAGGTGACCACTATTAGGAATTAAATCCAAATAGTACTCAAGATTTCCAGTTATTGAAACTGATGGTGAAGAAGGCCATCTGATTTAAATTTCGATCAATGACATGATGGGTGTCGTCATGTAAAGAAGAACTATATGTTAGCCACTTAGTAGAATCTAATCTAGTACGCCATTATTAAATGCTTCACACGAATAGAGGGTGCCATAACGCCGATTTTTATATTCGACAATATTCGGAAAAAAATCGGATTTCTTAGAGAACTTGTTAACTTTACACATCACAGATTAAACGGAAACTGACGCATTAGAGTTGCCATACAACCAGCTAGGCTTCATTCGATATGTTCCATCTATTAATAGGAGTTAAAACCAGAAGCAGTTTTGATCCCTAGCTCTCCACGGATAAGCCGAATTTAGTCAACATCAAGCGCTGTAATATTCCACCAATCAGCCGACATCAGGCGTAGCAATCTTCGAAAAGTCAGTCGACTTCAAGAGCGACAATCTGCAAACTATAGTGTACTGAAGTATATCCCTGCTTTGACATATGCACTATTTCAAATTTAGATTACTTCATTAAATTTTTGAGCTAAAATCAGTATAAATGATAAACACCATCTCACAATACAACCAGCATGCAACCAACTCGTTAATGATAAAAACTGGAGAAATTTTTTCAGATCAAAGAGCAAGGAGTAAAGTGAAACTGATTGTACGACGTTTAGTTCTGAAAATAGAGATGTTCAACGTTTCTGAAAGGACAATAATATCGTCCCTCATTATTTTGTAGTGACCGTGATAAATGCTATCCCATTACTACTTTGTTCTCCAATAAGTAAAAGTAGAATGTGAGGCGCGTCCCCCCCATAAATAAAAATGATGGACACTCTGCTAAATGCTGCGTAGAGTCTGCTATGATTGCAGTCTTTGTAGTTCATTTGTCTTGAATGGAAAAGAAGCACGCAAGCGAGTTGTATCACTGTGTGTTGAATTTACATATTTAGACAACTAAAGAAATCTTGTAGCTTTGCTTCTTTTTTGTTGACGTCGACTCTTCACTTTCAAAAAAGACATAAGGCAAAATTTTAGGTACACTCTGCGTTGCTGATGTGGTCTGTGACATGTCTCCATTTTCAGAAAAATACTACGTGTTCAACAACTCCTGCATAAATTGAAGGACAAATTAGCTTTACAGTCAACCGAAATAAATGGGTCACGGGTGGTCTAGTGCGCTGTTTAAATTAAGTAGTCTTCCCACAAGAAAAAAGCATTCCTTTTCTGGATAGCTAAGCTTATTTTTTGAAAGAGTAGAAGCCATGATTTTTAAGTATTAAGTTAGTGATCATTGTCCGCTAATGACACCATTGTTTTTTTTAATTGGAAATTGTTACTTGTTTTACACTGGATAGTTTAAATGCTGCTCAGCAGATCTCATTTCAAGATTTTTCACATGAAAAGTAAGTCATCTTAAGAAATTCATTTAGGAAAATATTCAATCAGTTTCACCAGCAGGACATAAAAAATATCCACAGTTTTTTCGAGTGCCTGACGTCTTTTTGAAGTGTGCAGACTGGTTGTGAAAATATACTTAATTAAATAGGGTGAAAGAAACGATCAGCCTTCCACCTCGTTTTTAATGATGCTCTCAGGAAGCTATAGCAACAAAATGGCAATACCACCAATGATAACTCAATCAATGGTCTTTCCCAACATAACTACAATCTTTCAGTAAATTTTCCACTCTAAATTTGCATACGGCACCTACCCAGTGCCTAGAAGCTGCCCTATTTTCACGCTCTGTCTGTGCTGTCAGGTTCTACTTATCTTATTAGACGAAATTTAACCGAAGAAGAACTTCATTTGTACAGCTTTACATGGTACTCCACTGTAATGAAATAACAAGATCACCAACCCTAGCCAACGATATAAAAATATGCAATACCTGTTACATGAGTCTGTTCTGGAGTAAAGATTGGAATACTACTCATAGCTACCTCACTCATGAGACCACTAGTGTGACGTCTTTGCTGAGATGCCACATCTGGGTAAGTGTCTTCACTAATTTATATTCATGTTGTTTGATTTCCCCATTTCGTCTCATTGCTCCATCATTCACCAACCTATTGAGTTGTGCCACTTCCTTCTATATCCTCGAGCCCGCTCCTAAACGTGGCACCAAAGCAATAACATCATAATGGTAGTTGCGCATTTCTTTAGTTTTTCAGTACATAGTTAACTCGGATCTTGGAGAAATTAGCGGTTTAATTGTACTGTCATTATTTTGCTTTTACGATTCATCATATACGATGCAAAATGTCAGACCACTTGGGTGACTTCCCGATTTTCACGAGCATGTCTTTAGGTGTAAGAAGCATGTATGTGCCAGCAATGCACTCAAATTATTGGGCCCTAGTAGTGCTAATGACGCTCAAACTTCACTGAATTATGCTCTGATAATGTTTTAATTATTTGAGCAGAAAAGAAGACTAAACCTGAAATTCACACCATGATTATCGCCGATGATTGAGCACCAAGTGAACTATTATACATTGCATTATACATTAAAAGTTTTCCAACAAGACAAAAGCATCCGTTTTTCCGTATAGCTAGGCTCATTTTTGAAAGAGTTGAGGCCATGATTTTCTAAGTACTAAGTTCGTTATCATTCTGGGCGAGCTGCAATGACATCATTATTTTTATTTAATGAAGAATTCGTATTACCACAAGTTCCCTAAGCAGTGATGCATTTTAAGCCAAGTACACCCAGTCGTGAAGTACCTAGAACATTATTTCGAGCTCCTCTGTTTGTGCTGGCTGTGATATTGATTGATTCATTGGCTTATGCTAGGGGACAACATGTGCCGCTCCATCACTGTGTACTTTTTTGTTCCTCGTAAACATTAGCTGGAGGGTGATCTTACTTTTTCAAAAATTAGAAATCAACCAAAAATGTGGTGTTGACTCTCACCTAGGGTACGATGAATTCGATTCCTATTTAGGATTTATTTCTACCAAAATTATTAAAACTACTAAAATTCAAGTAAATGGTTTTCGACAGAAACCAAAATTGAGAATAATAATTTGAGAATGATATGAGTGGTCAAAAGCAGAGTTGTAATCTCAAAACTGATTAATTATAATTGATAACTGAATGGAAACCACAACCAATCCAGAAAATAAGTAAACCTTCAACGCGAAAATTTTCACCGTTCATTTCTCCGAAGCACATGCAAGTGAAAACAAATTTGGAAAACAGTCGCACAATAACTTATCATAACACACATAGTCTGAACACATTTTAACATAATTTACATTTAAACATTGGTCATCCTTTTCATCTTATGCTGAGATTTTTCAAGAATCGATCGATTTGAAATATTATACATATTCATGGGCAAATTCTTAACTTCTCTCGACACATAAATAATTCTATCTATCATAAAATTATATAATTATTAAATATATAATAATAAATAATTCTATCCGATACATAAAAGCAGCTCCAGGTGTTTTTAGAACTCTTTACAGATTTTCATCACCTTGCAAGTCTTGACTATCGGTGTCTTTTTTTGTTCAGGCCACATTCGTCAGGCAACTTCAAAGTAATGTGAATAATTTTCTTTATCATAGGGCTTTGTTGGATTTAGACCGAATGCCATTCAAGGCTTTGCCCGATATCTGGCTCAATGCATAGATTTGTCTTCATTAATGCTTTCAAAATATAGCCTCGTGATTCCTTTAAGTCAACGCTGCCTGCCGAATCCATCTTTATCGCTGCAAGGTTTTGATGCAGTCTTTAACATGACCGAGAACTAAATTTTTGCAACAGAAATCGTTTCAAATACATGAACGGTTGTTTTACGTTTATTGATACTACTTTTCGCATCAGCTTTTTCAAGTTTCTCGACCATATTGGAGATTAAACGTTTACGTCACATTATTTTGTATGTAACCAAAATATTACCGAACGATGGGAAGAAAAAGTAAAATCGTCTACTTGCAATTAACATCATCAAATATTTTTCATTTTTACTTTGGTTTTGCCACTCAAGGCATATATATTTGACATTTTTTTTTTGTCAGAGTGGTATACTACACACGTGCACAGTTTTTTAAAATGCACAAAATCAATAGACTTTTTTCTAAACATCGTACTTACAAAGACATGAACAAGTATTCAAGGAACCCTCACAGCAGGTATTGAAAGTTCAAAGAACTGTTTCGAATCATGGAAAGGCTTCTGGCAACATCTTTTCATGAACTGAATGAGCGAGTTTGAAGCTTGTCATGCAAAAGCTGTATTGAAGAAAGCTGCCACTTCATTTGATGGCAGCCCTTGGGCGGAGTATCTCACTTCATTGAACGACCTGTATCAGTTCTTTGAAATTTGCTTCAAATGATTTTGCGGTCTAGCCTTCAATAAAGTCAGTCGATGCAGAAATTTGGTCGTTCTAACGCAAGCAATTGGTGCAAACTTTAAATGTCACGCACGTGTGCTAAATAATACCGAGTCTTTAGTGAATCAGTGAAGAATTCGATATGTAGGTACGTGAGACAGAGTAGAAGAATGGTTGAAAACTGTGAAATAATTAAACTTTCATATTCTAGTGGTGAAAAGAATGATTGTTTTCCAGATTTTCTAATTCTTTACTTAGTACTGATGGTTTTGATGTGAAATTTAACTGTAAATACAGTTAAATTTCTATAGTCCCGTTCAGTATAGTAGACATAGTTTATCTATTACATACATAAATATTTAAGTAGATATGCGATTTTTGTGCATCGTATAGTTCAAAAGATGTCTGAAAGTTGTAATGGTGTATACTGCCGTTGCTATGAAAATTCCAGTGTTTTTCATACATCATCGATCGTAATCAAAGACAAACAACCATAACAAACTTAGTTCTATAAAAAAGAACAGTATTTTCAACTTCTATTTAACAAAAAGTGACGCCCAACTTAATAAAAGGCAAACGTGTAAGAAGAACGAATTAATAGTCATCGGAGTAAATTATTTCAGCAAATACTAAACCTTTTCCCTCACGGAAGAGGAGTCTGAGATAAAACTAAAGAGCTGCCAAGCCCAGTGTTTTGGAGTTGAGGCACGCGCTTCTGTTTGGAGGCGCAAACACTTGTCTTCCGCTGCGAGGAAAACAGCACAAAGCGCGTACAGATTTGACATAAGTGTGTCAACTACTGTAGAAAGAAGAGGGTACTCGAACCGCACCCTGGACAACGCGCTTGAAAACACTCTGAATTAACCTGTTTTAGCAAACTTGAGAGGGGTCAAAATGTGATTCTTCAAGTTACTGAAGATGGGTCAAGATGGGCTTCTTCAAGTAAATTAAATTGATCAAGATGTGAGCCATCAAATTACTAAAGAAATGTCAAGATGTGCTACAACTTAGTTGAGATGAGTAATTATGTGCTTCCTCAAGTTATCAAAGATAGGTAAGATGAGCTTCATCAAGTTAGTTATGATGGGTCATAATGCGTTTCATGAAGAAAATTAATATGGGTCAAGATGTGTTTCATCAAGTTAGTTATGATAGATCAAGATGATGTTCATCAAGTTAAGCAAGCTGTTGAAGATGTTCCCTTGGTGGCTGTTGAGATTATTATGAGAATGCCATGCACGCAGCATCAGTTGTGCGAAGATATTGGTGTATACATTATAAGACATTGCACGTATGACATTGCTGTACACATAACTCCGTAGTCCGTTCGTTGTCTCCCCCCTCTCTAGAGCATTAGCACTTATCGTCCGTCCATAACGCAACCGATGAATGGCAGCTTCAAGACAGTACTCCTCTCCACTTCAAGACAATCTACGATGTTAATGTTAAGTTAGTCTTGCCATTTGATTCACCTGAAATTTCTTCAAATTTGCGCTATCGAAGTTCTACAAAGTGATCTAGAAAGGCCACTCACATAGCATTTCCCACACACGTCATTTTCCCTTTCAGTCTGGCGATGAAGATGCTAAGTAAAGTTCTGTATTTTTTCAGATGTTACAAGACGCTGGAGTATTTCAATAGACCCGTTCGTTGACAACTTGTAAGGATTTATCTCACTATCGTGCAAGACAGGTGACGTTTTTATGGCAGCTTCCTGAAAAACCTTCTTGAACAGAACGACTGCATTGAGGCGTTATTCAGTCGAGCCTTTCGGTCTTGTGAGTGGGCTGGAAATACCAAGCTTTTAATTTTTGTTTCACACACGCCAGGATGGATTTGCGTAAAGTCAAAGACTACTTTGCTTCACTTTCGAGGCAGGCCATGATTTTCTTTGAAGAATTACACTCAGCCTTTTTGTACAAAAGCGCAATGGAAAAATTACCACGAGACAAGACTTTTAAAAGACATGACGGGAAAGAGCTTTTGTAACGAAATACGCTTACGTAATGACGAATTTGATGCAGCAGCTTGCAATAATCCAACACGGAACCCATTCTGTCCAGCTGCCGAGTTGAAGATCGGCACACGCTCAACTTCTTACGATCCATTTTGTGTGAAGAACAAGGTGTCTGCCTTTTAAAATGAAGCTTCTTTAGAGGTTTGGGCCCAAACGGTGCTGGCCTGGAGGGAGCAGCTTTTAATAACTACAGAGTTACGACGGTGTTCCTGCTGAAGATAGCACCACTTCACGGCAATGATGAGGCTATCGCCAGGAAAGGAGTCCATGAACGAACTTAAAATGCTGCCTATTTTTACATGGGCAAATATATTCACGAAAAATGCCCATGCGCCAAAAAAGTCGAATAGACGCATACGATAAATTGCTATAATAATAAATGAACGTTTGGTTCTAAGTAAAAAGGCAAGAAGTGTTCAAATTTGTTCAAATGACTGCTTGTTTCAAGGTAGGAGAAGCATACAATTTGCAAATGAGCTCAAATGAATGATGTTTAAGTGTAGATGGAACAGGCGAAGAACGTTGGTCACGGAACAATTTCAAGACTAGAAAACTAGCATAAATTAACGCAAAATTTGAATGAGCCCAAAAAAATTATTTTCATAAGTCAAGTTCATGGGATGGAAGGTAGCTTTGCCAAATAAAAATTGTTTGCTGTTTCAGGAACAGAAGCGCGTGCAAATTTTTACCACCACTTGTTTTCGGAACTGGCAAAAGTTTATAGATAACTGCCAAAATATTTTAATGAGCTTGATGAACGACATAATATTTTTTGAGAAAAACAACGATTACAATCCGTAGAAATTGAAAATTGCTTCAAATTAACTAAAATTCAAAAAGAAACCGTATGAAAAATTGACAGGCAGACAACTCCAAAAACTATTTTTTTAGGAGTTGAGCAAAACTTTAAGTTTCCACTAGTACTAATCTTCCTCCAGTAACTTCTGTGATTATAACATTAAAAAAGCAAATAAATGATCATTTTTACCATGAGACGTAAGGTAGCGGAGCACATGATCAAATATTCAAGTGAATCTTCCACATGTGTTATTGAATGCCTTTCATCGGAAGCTTTGAAATTTATTGTCTTTTGCAGGAATTAGGGGTTTAAACTTGAAGTTACTTCAAACATCTATTCCGAATCAGAAGTGAATTACTTTTTTGAGCAAATATCTTGAGCCCCGATGTACTACATAGACCATTTAACCTCATTCTTCTTTGTTAAAAATAGCATAATGATAGAATTCACTACCTGCACACAACGGATTATAGCTCTCAAAAAAACCAACCAGAAATATCCTCAGAAGCCCCGAATAATGAACGACCGAAGATTTTACAAGATAGTTTTCCAAAGCGATCTTTTATAAATTCTCCCTCAACGTTTATCGATGTATGAGAAAAGTGTAATACCTTTTACGAAAACTTACCTGTTTTAGAACGCATTCAATGCATCTCTCCCTTCAAAACTTGTATTATGATACACGTCCGTGGATCTTGAGCACAATATCTGTCCATACTTTGCAACCCAAATATAACTCAGTTTTTATCTGATGGCAATCCTGTCATTCATCGTTTCTGAATAAGTTGAGAATTGCACACATCTATTGTAGTTTAAAAACTAAATATTCACACTGAAACGATGATTACATTTTGAAATGTGATGGAACAAGGTCGTGGAAAAGCGTTCAAACAGCGTGGCACACATCCGAACCTCTGATCTCCAGTTGCTTGTCACCAATGATATTGCATCTCAAAGGGACATTTGTATCGGGTTTAAAACTCACAATTTGAATTGCAATAACCTTATTCAACCTCCAAAAAAATTAAAAGGAATTTATAACGTTGTGCTTTGCGATAGGCGGCTCTCAAAAGCCTCCTATTGGTGTAGTGACTTAGAAGTGCGCCTTTTCAAAATTAGCATTTTATCACAGTGTTGCGAAAATTTCATTCAGATTAATATCACAGCCTATTTACATAGCTTTACCCATTTCTTCTAAAACATTTACACACCCTCCGAAATCCAAAATTTTATTGAGTTGAGCTTTAAAAGCACAAAAAATCGAACATGATCATGAAATTTGGGAATAAATATTGTTTGAACTCCCAAACTGATTAATGAATCCAATAAATTCTTCGCACCCTTTCTCAGAAGAATGTTATGTGTAAAGCTTATAAATTCTAACGAATTCATGCAAAACTTTTCAAGTTTGTTCAATGGAATATGAATCCATTGTCCTGTCGCCATCAGCCAAATTGGTGTTCAATTTGCAAACTCAGCCGAACAAGTAAGAGCGTTTTTTTCAAATTTGGACGATAATAACCCACCCACGAAATTTGCCTATAAATACACCGCTTCAATGCATTTTTTTCAATTCTTCGGTTTTCGAAGTCAAATTCTGCAGGAATGAGTTCCGTTAATCGATGCGCACATTCACACGCACATTACAACACACAGAAACAGAAATTTGCGTGCATTGTGTGGTGTTCAGGTATTCACGTTACAGAATGAGATGAGACGGGCAAACCAAACAAGCAAGCAACGAACTGAGCTATAAAACAAGAAGGGATAAAACTAGCAGACTATTTACGATTATAATTAAAGGTGAGAACACCCATCCTTGATTCGAGCAAAGAAAAATTAAGTCAGCGGTAGCATTTTTGATAAAATTGATCATTCAAATTCACAGTGCGGACAATCGAGCTGAAAAACGGAAAAATTTCCTAGAATTGGAGATGAATAACTACTAGTACTGTAATGAGATATTTACAGTAGGAGAAAGCTTCCTGCGACAAAATGTGCGTTGTAAAAAAAAATTCCTTTGCCCAAACAACTGATAGCTGAATAAATTTGGCTGCTTTAGAATAAATGCAATTGGCCAAAAGTGTGGTCTGAAGTACGAAGTAGTTGTTGAAACTTGTTCTCGTTCATTTTAATGCGATATTGTCAATATCATTTCTTCGAGTTTGTTTAGCTGAGAAGATTTTTATATACCCGCGGGACATGCGAGATGGTCAATATCTTTCATCGAGTTTGTTTGTTTGTGAAGATTTTAACATCTCAGGCACGTGAAATAGTCAGTATATCTTATCGAGTTTGTTTAGCTGTGAAGATCTTAGAATCTCATTGAGATTTCAAAAGAGCGCTGTTGTACGTATTTTTTACCGAGTTTGTGTGGATGAGAAGCTGTTTACATCTCTGAAGAACACGTGCATTCCACCAGAACGCAATGAAATTAGCGAAAGCAACTTATGCAGGGTGAAGCGGTTAATCCTGCATTTTTAAGAAAGCTGTGAAAGCCTGAAACTGCAGGATTGACTGCCGCCCCCTGTACCTTGCATTGCTGTTGAGACAAGTAAGAGTGGTGGCGTGCTTCATGTTTATTTGACGAAATACAGGCCAATAGTTTCACTTTTTAACCTTAATTTAAATTGTTAATTACTGTGGCAATTCAGGTTCTAATCAGTTTCATCTGATTTTGTTTTCGACTAAGTTTTGACATTTGAATGTGAGAGTGTAACTTTCTCTCAATGATATCGAGTTTTGCCGTTTGGATATCCTTTTCGTGTCTCCATGATCATGCAGTGTCAATGCAAATTGTCAACCATAAAATAGACAGCCAGATTGCACAGTGTATTCTGTATCAAGCGTCATTGTATTCGAATGAACGCAAGAATTATTGTTCTGAATGTCACTAAGTTATCATTTGCTACCAAAGATACTGTATATACATAACATAGTAAATATTTTACCCCATATATTTCCTTATAATTTCAACCTGTGGTTAAAGTGGTCTTATCAGATTTGCGAAAATTGGGAATTATTTGTAAGTTCTATCTACAGTGGCATAAAACAGTCGATTCTAGAGTTACATCATCTTGTGCTTACCTCGACTAATTAGAACAAAAATTGGTCCCTTATACTTCTCATTTCATTGTAAAGAGAACCAAGCTTCGTATAAGGTAAATAAAAATGACAAAAATTTACCCGTATATAAAAAAATTAATTTACCTCACTGAGGACGCCTTCCTTAATTTAGCTCCGGTCTTTATTATTTTGCTCACACCTGACTGCCTAAGGTTTCTTCCAGAATGAGGACTCGAATGAAAGTCATCAGATACTCTTGTTGCAATGAAACGTACTGAAACCTTGCAAAGACATATTGTCAATTTCCGTGTAATTCAGTTATTGAGCGAGTCAAAGGTCTTAACGAGTTATCTGAGGGACCTACAAGTATTTTTTGTTCTTATAGAGTTCTGATAGTGCCTGGATGAAAGGTTCTCTCATGCTAAGCTAGCGAAACTGAAAGCCATCCAACACACCGGCTCTTATTCTTACTGACAACAAGCAAGGCTATGGTGAAAAAAATTATTTCTAACTCTATCTTTCAGTTGGAAAGAATTTAACAATTTGCTGTAGGCGATCCAGTTTAATTTTCACATGCAGGGACATGCATGATATACAGTTTTAAGTTTCAACATGTGGCTCATGTGAAATTTCTTTGTATGAAAAGGTCTGAAAGTAGATTTCAGTGTTTTACATGAGCTCTTTTTCACATGTACAGAAAGCAAGGGTACGAGATGCATCTTCGTTGCAGACTTGGAAGGAAGTAGATCATTAAACATTCACACAAATAGAATAATTTCTGTGTTTGTTCTATTGCCTACAATTGATGAATAGTTTTATGTTTTTGAATTTGATGAAAAAACCTTAGGCATGATAAATAACCCACCAAATAATGCAATTATTGATTTCACTCATGTTCCCATTCGTGACATGAATTAACAGTTGTCATTAATTAGGTTATAAATTTTAACCTCTAAGGCCGCCGTCACACGGAAACCAAATGGTAACGTTTCGTCACAATCATCTACAGTCAGCGGTACTACTCGGTCTGTCTAGCGCCACGAAACCGTCAGATTTCAGCCTTAGTTTGACCAAACTGGTCCCAAACTTAGGCTGAAATCTGACAGTTTCGTGGCGCTAGACAGACCGAGTAGTGCCGCTGACTGTAGATGATTATGACGAAACGTTACCATTTGGTCTCTGTGTGACGGCGGCCTTATGCAGTACAACGCATATGAGTAGACAATGCATCTAGTTTTCATTCCACGAAAAAGCAATAAACAATTTTTTTGTCGCTTCAAAAGTATGCTCGAGATGCAAGTTTTCTTGGTCTGAATTGGGATAGCATCGCTGTTTTCATCGAATATTATACGTGTTATCTCTCCGTGGGATTCTAAAACTCTCCGGAGTGGGTCTAAAACTTTAGTTAGATCGTACACTCAAGCTACAGAATTTTTTTCTATGAATTGAGTTATTTTCAATTTCAAAAACGACAACGCTTATTTGTAATTTTTACGATATTTCTGGTAGATCGGTCACGTGGGGAAGATGCGTTTAGGATCTGAGCTACCTTCTGTGTCAAAAATGACGTCGTTACCATTACAAGTTCGTTACAATAATATTCTACTTCAAAACTTGTGCGGAAATTCTTTTTCTGAGCTGAGCCATCTTCAATTCAAAAAATGACAGCGCAACAATAGCAGTATTGTACAACATTTCTACTTCGTAAATTACATTGAAAACACTGTCATTCAGATAGAATAAGCCACTGACCCGAACGCTGTTGCTAGATGTCCAGGAATTCTATTTTGCATGTATTTTTCGGAAAACTCATAAATAAGCTCTCACCCAATCAAAGATATTCTCAATTTCAATTCATCACGTCATCCTTTCATACACGTACGTAAACACTCAACGCACTACACGCACACCTTAAAATTGTCCCTTGACTTATTGTAATAGATTTTTCTGGAGGGTACCATTAAAAAAAGCAATATTGTCTATTGCGTTCGTGTTTAGGCCATGCGACGATAAATGAGACAGGCATTCATGGTCGAACATAACAACTTAAATGAGTGGGTATAAAAATTTTGCAAATTCCTGTTGTACTGACAATAAACGGCTACTCTTTAAAGTTTGTGTCTTCATATAGGAGTAGGGAGATCTGCTAATTCTTACTGTACTGCCTCATGTAAAACTAGACAGAAAAGAGCCCGAGACTAATCCAACATCTGCTCTGGCCCCCAATTGACCGTACTGATGTCTTCCACCATCCAGTTTCAATCTAGCGGTGATATAACACAATCTTCTGAAGAAAACTTGGTGGAGTAAGCGAAACTAACTGCAGTTTTATGACCACCATACATAATCAAGTTGGAACTGAAAAATTGAGCTCAACAAAAATAGCTAGTATGCTTAAAATTGTTGCCTACTTAGAAATGTTAACTCCAAGGGACCAACACTTTGTCGTGCAAAAGTAAATTCCTCCAATCTGTTTTGAACATAGACAGCTTACATGTAGCATTTATTCAGTTTTTGATGTCTTCAAATTTATTGTGAAGAAAAATATAAAGAAATTGTGATGAAAAGTTTGTAATGGTACTAATTAGATGATCATTTCTCAAGAGTTTGTTATGAATCCAATTCCGAAAGGAACTTCAAAGTTACCGTGTACTTGAAAGATTTATGATCTGTCTTCCATTTTCCTGCTGTTTCCACGGTGAAATAAAAAGCAGGAATAGTACAAGGAAGACTTGAAGAAGCAATTCATCATCTATCAAATGTAATCCTCACAAGGAATTCGATGTACGCAGCACAACTAATTTCGTGTGTCGTTTTCAGTATGAGGAAATAACGCACGCAGATGCGGCAGAATCAGGCGCACACACCCACTTGCAACGCGCCAATTTTGTTGAGAGGAGCCCTCGTGCAGAAACGCCCCAGATAAATATTTGATAATGCAAAGATGGGCCTGTTACCTACACTCGAGGTACGCGGTTAGGGCCCATAAACTGCTGAAGTGGGGCCCCTTAGAAGCACGGAAAGCTTCATTAAACAATATCGCAGCACTCTTCTCTCTTCCCGCCTACCAAGGAAAAGGCTGCGCAGAAATTGTGCCTTTCATGTGCAACTAGTTCGTGGAAAAAGTAAGCAATTAATGTAGCGTGAATGCGAGTGTGGAAGCATGCGCAACTAATTCTTGGCATAATATAAGCAGCGAATGTAGCGTGTATTAAGTGTGTGGAAGCATAGCAACATTCAAAGATAATATAAAATTTCGTGCAGTAACACAGATCTGCACTCAAAGTGAAAAGCTTTGCATATATAAGAGAGATAATTTTGTGCATTGCAGCTAATTTTTCATTCTTAGCAATCGTTTGGAATTCAAGATGGTTTTTCAGTTTCTTCACCAATGAGGGAGCAATGCAATAAGGCTGCGTTGGGGCACAATCGGATTCGAAAACCTCCGACCGTATTTTATAGAAATAAAATAAATTGAGGCAACCTTGAACTTTGTAGTACTTTCCAACGGCATGTATTGAAAAGTAAGTGTCAAAGACCTCCATCTCCAAATAGGTTTAAGAAATATATTACTTGTACTGAATGTAACATTCAAAACTGTATGTACGCATTTAAATAAGGTAGTTTCCTTTTCTGTAGCAGATTTTATTTCTGTAGTAGTTTTCTTATGCTCCAGGACTATATTTCAGTAGAATTAACAGTGACAAAGACGCTCACCTTTCAAAATTAGAAGCTAGGCACAGAGTAATATGGTGTGCAAGATATTCACCGAAGGCTCTTATAAAAACAAATTATGCACACACGACTCTAGGTATTTGGAATGAACCTAGCTGTAGGGCTTACTTTCCTCACAAGTAATGGGTCCACTGGTCTGCCTAAGAAACTTAGAAGTATTTACTGTGGAGAAAATTTTTATGTCAGGTCAGTGTCTGTTGCGCAACATCACATGCTGCAGATCGTGTAGTTACTGAATATGTATGAGAGACCTCGGGTTCTGTACACCTTACGGAGCATTGTATTGCTTTGGGAGCGCTTTGAATGTTCGATGAGATAGTGAGAGACCGTTATCTATGTACTGTGCGCCACAACCATTTCCTTACTGAAGTAACAATACCCTTACGATAATATATGAAGAGTCAGGCGAAAATTTCACGCGAAGGAGAAGCTCACGACCACTTTGATATGGAATATCTGACAATAAATAGACTATTAAATTACGAATGACTTTACACAAAACGGAATCCACGTAACACTTTCTCTCTAATTATTTTCCCTCTTCAATACTTTCATTCTCGTCAATTGTAGAGAACTACATTAATTATCGCTGTTGTAGGTGTAATAACGCAGTTATTGTCTTGGACCTCCCTTTTATGCTCTAGATCCGGCTCTTGGCATGAGGAGTTCAATAAAAATTCAAGATCAAACACTCACGAGCATCTGCAGCAAATTCCGCCTCGCGAGCCCAAAATCCGAGCAGGGAATTCAATTCCACAAAGAGTCTCTCCTTACAAGAGAGGCCGATGCTCCACCGAAATCAATTCGAGTGGCGGCGATGGTAAAAGGCTCGATCCCTTTCAAGTTATTTTTATGTTATAGGTTTGTGTAAACATTGCGTATTTGCCCTTGAAAAAGGTCGCGTCAAATCTGAAATGAAGCTCAAAATATCAAAGTGGCTTGCGATTCTGAACGATTCCAGAGCTTCCCGGACAGACTAGACATATTGTAATGCCTTCACAATACTCTCTAATTAAAAGAATTTGAGCCACCAAGAGTAACTACGAGTAGATACCAGATTCCTAGGTGTTATAAAAGTTTTTAAATTAAAAATAATGCGCTGAATTGTAAAATCAGGCGTTTTGAAATTGCTTGAGATATGCACTCCCTTATCCACTTGTTGATATCTGCATATGCTATACCTTTCAGATTTAATAAAACTCTTATTATAGAAAAATTAGTATTAAGGTTCAATACTGACCATCAACAATCGTTGAACCTCAATACGAAAACATCAAACTACCCCAAAGTTGTTCCTGGCACTCAATTAATTCTTAACATAAAATCAAACATGTTCTGCACACTTCCACTGTGGAAAACATCAACTGATACGAATATAAAGTACTCCTCGTTACTCCTAACTCGAATGAATTCGCATAGGTTGAATACGTGTCTAACTTTCATCCTAATAAGTGGAGTATTTCACTGAATGATGCCGTTTGCTACAAATCTAGCACCGACTGTGAGGCCCGGATTTTTTTTTCTCGTGAAGCACCCCACATTGTCACGCCTCTCAAACTCGCAGCCGTCTGCCTCCCTTCCGCGTAGGCCCCGGAAATCGCCCAAGAGATGCGGAGCTCATAAAAGTTTCCTTGACGAAGTTCAGGACTTCCTTGGCAAGTTGTGAGGGCGAGACGCAGCTGGACTTCTCTTGAATTTGTCCATGGGAAATCACCAAGAAACAAAGTGATGCTGCTTTGGACCCGTCGAAGAATCGTGGGTGTTTTTCTTTCTCTTGGATTTTCAGTATGATTCATTCCGTATCAAATTATGGGTGGAGCGCGGAAAAGCAAAACGCTTCTAGACTCTTTTTGAATTTGTCCCTAGAAAATACCCATGAAATAAAACGATGCAGTTGTGGACTGGTCGAAACGTCGTTGTCAGGTGTTTTCTTTCTTTTTGATTTTCAGTGTTGCTTCATTCGTAGTCGAATTTTAATATTGGAAAGGCAAAACGCAAGTGAACTTCTCTATAATTTCTCCAATACGAAAAACAGCTTTGAAATGCTTCTACTAGTGATGCAGCTTTCGACTGGTTGAAGAGTCGTGAGGTGTTTTTTTCTGTTAGATTTTAAATTTTAATTAATTTAATGTCGAATTGTAGATGTGAAAAATTTACCTCATAACCATTTTTTTTCAAGTTATTTCATGACTTGTGTGTAAGAGAATACGATTTTATCACGTCAATGAACAAAATTTTACTTTCTGCGTTGTTCCATGAATTCTCCAAAATCGTTCGCAGGTATTCTGATTGAGGGTTAAAAAATCAGTTAATTATTTTCAATGCAAAACTCATATAAAGGCTCAATATTCTTTGTGAGGAAAACTATAAATAAACTAAATGGGAGATGGAATATCTTCAAAATTTTTCCTACTAATGAAGATCAGGCTGGAACTGTCATGTTAGCGAGTTAGGTCAAACAAGCGTTTTTTTCGGTATATGAAAGAAGCTCTAGCTTTCAAATGATGCGCAGAAATATTCCTAAACTAGTGTACACGGTTCGTCAAAAATGACGGGATAAAACATTTTTCTTGAATGAATTTTTCAGATTTGTATGCCAAACAAAACATCCATCCCAACAGCACTCGCGATAAAAATGTTCTTGTACATGTGCACTGGTGAAAATCATATCACAGATGCAGTCATTAAGCATCATTATAAGCGTCACGGAGAGACGGACAAAGAGGACACCAAACAAGCCAAACAAATACATAAATATAAACACACCTAGGGAATTATTAGATAAGATGACAAACCCAAAATTTACACTAATTTTTCCATGCATCTTTTTTTGGATACATGCCTCTTGAACAAGGTCTTGGAAGTATGAAAACATTTGATGGATGAACTCCTGTTTCCCTGAAGAACAACGGAGGCGGTTACAATTTTTTTCGAAGAGGTACAACTTCTTCCGTTCTTTCAAAAAGTCTTCTTTTGAGCTTCAGTTTTGTGTAACATGCATGAAATGAACTTTAGATTTTCTTTGTGATAAACAGTTTAAAGCACCAAGTACATCAGCACCTAGAGTTATTTCTGTCTTATGATGTTTATGTATATTTTGGAATTACAGGACAAAATTATACTCTCAGAAAATATTCGCGATTGCTTGAGATATTTCGGTTCCTTTTTTACCATACAAAATGTTTTAATATGTAATTAGCAACTATCATGCGGTAAAAGGCAACTAAACACGCCCAAACTTTAAAAATGTAACTCTGCCATTATGCAAGAACGCAGGTGGTGATATATTGCACAGACATAAATACTTTTCATGGAAAGTAACACATTCCTCGATACAAACTAAATGGCACAAAATTCTACAAAAGCAAAATGTGGTCACTTTATGAAGCTCATTTAAAAAAATGAACTTTTTCCATTTCAGGAAAAACCAGTAACAAATTTCGTTGAAAAATTTATCGGTTAGTGCAGTCAGACTTTGAGAACCTAAGTCAACAACATCCCAACACGATACTGCGTCTCAGTAAACTCGTCGGTACCTACTTCAACCGGTACCCATAGCGTCTCGTACGGGGAAAAATATATATAGGGGCATACCGTACAATATTATCAGGAAATAATTCAGTTGAACGTTTATTCCATTATGTTTTTTGTAAACTGAAATGGTGAGAATTATCTGCGCATAAGGTTCAGGAAGTGAAAATTGACATTGCTAAATGGAAATTACCGATAAATCTAAATTACTCGAGTAACAATGAAAGCAAAATTGTTTATTATTTACCTCGGTATCGGGCGATAGATAACTTTTGCTGAATGGCAAACATATTCCGAGAACCTTACTGTCTTCGGGTAAAATTCAGTCTCTAATTCAGTTTACATATCAACAGTTTCACTCCAGCAAGCAACAGTGAAGTTCAATGTTCAACTCGAATATGAAGTTAACTTTTGTAATCCATTATGAATACAACAAACTTTAAACTGATTATTCCTTCATTCACTTTTGACAAGGTACTTATGAAAATTGAATTTATGATTACTGATCAGTCACCTGCATTATGAAAATCCTCTCCGTGACCCCCGGTGGCTCATGTCGTTTCAAAGAGTTACGGTGACGTACATTTAAATGTTGTACTAAGTCCCACAGACGTCAGATGAGAGATTTCTTCAGCCTCAGTGCACCAAATAGAGCAATCCTATTCTGAAACACAACGCAAGAACTATCCACTATTTCCCGCAAACTGACTCGCCTATCGTTGATAACAAGCTTCAATACATTCGCGTTCTAGAGCCTATCGATAAAATCAAGCTTCAATACATTCGCGTTCTAGAGCCTATCGATAAAATAAAGCTTCAATCCATCCGCGTTCTTGAGCCTATCGATGAAATCAAGCTTCAATACATCCGCGTTCAAGAGCCTATCGTTAAAATCAAGCTTCAATCCATTTACGTTCTAGAGTCAATCGATAAAATCAAGCTTCAATACACTCGCGTTCTAGAGCCGATCGACAAAATCAAGCTTCAATCCATTTATGTTCGAGAGCCAATCGCTCAAATCAAGCTTAAACACATTCGCGGTTCAGATTCTATAGCTAAAACAAAGCTTCCATGCATTCGCGTTTTAGAGCCTGAATAATAAAAGTCTTAAAAATCCTCAACATGTCCGTCGCTTTCGAAGCATCCGGCATCTCGCAGCCAAGACCAGCGAGCGAGCAAGTTTGCTGGCCTCCCGAGTTGAGCGAAACTCGATGGCCAATAATGGAGGTTCTCTTGAGGAGGAAGAGGGCTTACGAGTTTTCTGGGAGATCCATCGAATAACGTAGTCGATTTTTCCTATTCAAATGAAATGTCGTGGATTCCCGTTTATTATTTGGCCAAAAGTATCAGCGTTTAGGGTACTAGTAAATAAGTATTTGTGCTTAGAAGATGCCCCTGAGGAGTTGCTATGTCCCACAAGGGCTACTAAGTGTTAGTTGTGTCATAATTAATTCTACCTTTTTTATTGAAATCATCAAATAGAATATATTTGCCTTCCACCGTCTCCCATTCAACGTTGACTGAAAAACATTGAAAAGGTTATGATTCAGTTTCAGAGAAAATACGAATCAGTTTGTAATTAGTGTTTTAAATTATTGAGTACTATGACGGCATGGCGACTTTGCCATTCTATCATTCAAAAGTATTGTCCAGTACCGTGGAATCAGTCACCGTACTGGAAGAATTTTGACCCAACCGCTTCACTCGTCTAATCGCCTTCACAACTAAATGCAAGTACTCTCTGGTAGACATGTTGCGCGATGTGTTTATAGACATTGCCTAGGCTATAGACTCCGTTTTTGCCTCGTCTAGTGTCCACACTACGATTTGAATTTCTCGTTTAGTCTCTGACAGTACGTCATGGAGAACATTGCTCTGTGCGGAGTGAGTTCCTGCTTGGCACTAATTGCTAGTGAAAGAACGAGAAAACGTAAACGTAGGTGGAGTCGCGAAGCGTTTGTAGGGCCTAGTTCCGGTATTTCATTACAAAAAATTAAGACTAGAAGACGCAGTGGGTCTTTGAAATTTCACACGCCTCACCCCTACGGATTTTAAAGATTTGCGTCTGCTGGTTGGAAAACTGATAACGCAAAGGAGACAAAATTTAAAGAATCTATCTCAGCTTCTCTTAGAATCGCAGTCACACTGCGTTTCTTAGCAGGTGGAGACTCTTTCATGAGTCTCATGTACACACCTTCAGAATATCTAAGTAGGCAATATCGCAAATGGTACCAGATTTTTGCAAAGCAATGATCTCATCAATAAAACAACATGTAAAGGTATGTATAAAATACGAATTCACATCAAACGAAAGTATTTATTTGTTTAGGACTTCCTTGTGAATACACTCCGCACTCGTGCATGGGGGGCATTACTTACAGAAAAAAGCCTATGGTCCATGATAACTCACGTCTCTTATTAAAAAATTTTAATGCAGTGCTTAAAATAGATGCCTTTAACTCAAATGATTTAATGGTAACATGACGTCGGGTGTTGAAAGTACAAAAGATTTTACGGTCTAGACCTGATAATTTTTCGAAGAAAAGCAATATGTTATATTGACATATACTGTTTCCTTGTTCTAATTATTCCAGTACATTAGTAGATCTTGAGCAAAAAAGCAAGCAAGATAGCGTTCGACAACACAAAAAGCTAATTATACTCTAAGTAATGAGTATTGAAATAAAAATAAATAAAATCAGAATGGATGAATCTTACATCAGTTGTTTGATGAACTACGGTCCACTACTTTCTCATCAAAATAAACTACCAACGACTTTTCTAACATCGCTTTTCATGAATAAACTTGCATATTGGTAAAGGTGTTCGAGCACTACAGAAATTCTTGCATATTATTGATACCTTCAACCCTTGACTCTGATTGCTGCTGAAATGAAACAGGTGATGTAAATGAATTTGTATAAAAACAGTCATGCGAATCGTTTGACAATGAGGAATGTGATGGGCTGGAAAGGGAATATGTTTGGGGTCATATTTAATGAGAAAAACAAAACAAAAATAGCCACTGCAAAATGTATAGATATTTTTTTTTAATAAAAATCGCAATACTAATTAACTTGATACCTCGACAATATTGTGACGAAAGCACCTCCTCGAGAAATAGCAGGTCCTCTATTTCTTGAGTCGTGCGATATAGGTCAAAATTGACAAGTATATTTTCTTATGACCACTGCGTTTAAAAAGTTGCCAATTTTGTGTAAATTCTGGCAACCCTGTGTGTATCGTCTATCGTTGCAAATACACTAGCAGAACGTGGCGCAGCATGTCTACCGTTGCATGTTGTCTCCCATTCCGATCGGGAGACCATAGACCTGCGACTTGTCTCGCTACAGACTCGCAGACGACGGATGGTCTATAGACGTGTCTACGTAGACAACGCTAGACAGGTCTCAGAGACCAATATCGCGCAACATGTCTGCAAGTGGGTTACGCGCCATACCAGTGCTGTGACCGCATGGTAGATAATGATTTTAAAATTTTTACGTACTGCTCCAATTGATTTAGACTTGCGCATTTTAGATTCCCCATACATAGTCAGAGAAAACCCCGTCTTCAATAGTACAAATAGTTCGTTTCCGCTGCAAATTTACATGTACATTTATAATGTAAACTTGTGATCATTGGACTTGGCTGAATTTTTCTTATTTTAATTTTGTACAGATTGACTCACTGAGGATGAAGCTGGTCTTCTAAACGTTTTACAGAATGAACAGGTTCTTTGTTGATATTTTATTATGAGACTTTGTGAATTTTTAACAAAGTTGATTTCAATATTAATCGTTGTCTTCGTTTTCAAGTTTCTAAAGATCATTCGATTCGAGAAAAAAGATTTGCCTAATGAGTACTTCACGTCACAAGGAATCGAATTTCTGCCAAAGCGAGCAAATTTTTTCGCAAAATATCGCTCCATTAAATTAACAATTAAAAGAACATGATTTTCTTTCCTTCGAAAGCTTTCTCCGCAGGAGAAAATTCAACTGCTCTGATACGAGGAGGAAATCGACGTTTTTCAGTTCAGGCTGATCAGAATTTCTGTAGACATGTTTTTAGCTCAGGAATAAATTACTCCTGTTTAGCGTGCCTTTTTAGACGTTCCATGATCGCGCAACTGCGACGCTTTTTCCTGATGGATCAAAGAATAACAAAATAAATACAGGATCTTTAGGATTCAGTAAAAGGAGGTATGGGCCTCTGCACCGAATAAAGCAGAGACGTGTATCGAATGAGAAAGCCTGGGCGCTTTCGCAGCACTTTGTTTCCGACGTCTTGAAGTTTTCGCTCGGGTAAGCGAGAAGAAAAGGTGTTTTATGCAGGCAGTTCGGACGATGTAGGAGACAGTGTTGACAAGTGAGAGCAGAGGAAGTTGCGTCCCTCTTGGGATACAGGGTTGTAATTTGAGGTAGAAGATTATAACTCTAAATGAATGGTTGGAACTTGAAGTACAAGACGATTTTTCCACATGAATGGTTATAACTTGAGTTACAAGATTATAACTCTAAATGAATGGTTTTAATTTTATGTACAAGATTATGACTCTAAATGAATGGTTGTAACTTGAAGTACAAGATTATATTTCTGAATGAATTATTGCAACCTGAAGTAAAAGATTATAACTCTAAATGAATGGTTGTAACTTGAGGTACAAGAATATAATTATAAATGAATGGTTGTAACTTCAGGTACAAGATTATAACTCTGAATTAATGGTTGTAACTTGAGGAACAAGATTATAACGTTTAAGGAATGATTGTAACTTGAAGAACAAGATTGTAATTTTATATTCATGCTTGTAAATTGAGATGCAAGTTTGTAACTTGAGAGACTGGTTTTTTACTTGATGTGTGATGCAGATACTTGATGAAGTATCGTAGCTTGAGATTCGAGATCGGAACTTTAAAAAGATGGTTGTAACCTGAAGGAAAAAAATGTAACTTTAGATTCATGGTTGTGTGTTGCGATACAGGTATGCAACTTAAGATGCGGGGTTGTTACAGGATATTCTAGTTTTTATTGATACCGCGCTGTGACTTGAGATACAAAATTGGAACTTGAGAAACGAAGCCTAAGCTTTAGATTCGAGATTTTAACATTAGATACAATATCAAAACTTCAGAGACAAGCCTTGAATTTGAAATACAAAGTTGAAAGTTTAAGCAAGTAGTTTCAATTTGATTTTGATAATGGGTGCGAACTTGAGATTTGAATTGAGATACATGGTGGTCACTTGAGGTTTGACGTGAGATACAGGGTGGTAACTTAAGAATTGACTTGAGATACCTGATGATAACTTTAGATCCAGGCATTTAACTTAAGATAATGGGCGAGGACTTGAGGTACTTATTTCAAAGCGTTGACTCCGTATGCGTGGTTACTATGGTTGATTTGGTCGGGTTGTGGGTGCAAGAATATTGAAAAATCAACTTTACTGTACATTTCCACCCATTCTAAAAAGTGAGCACGATAAAATATTTCCACTCACGATGAAATCTATTTAAAACAACACGAAATAATTAAAATGCTGTTCATTTACACCAGTACGTGCATAAGAAATTTACATAATGGTACACCTATGTCTCAATACTTAGTCAACGTGTCAACTGGAGGTACTGGATTGAAAATTGAGAAATCGTGTTCGTTGAGAGACAATGAAAATTGGAAGGCAGGTAAACATTTCCCTTGATTACTAAAAAAAATGGTCAGTGGTTTCATGCCTCTGACACACGCTACAAAATAGTGGCACCTGGTAAAATATTCAGTTAAAAAAACATATTCAGAGAAAATTACTCTGATTACAATGCGTCCATGTCAATAGCATTAAATATCACACGGCAATAAAATCCCCATACAGTTTCTTTTGCAATTTTACTTGCGTCTTAGATCACTGCGAAATTTCACATTCATCATGCCATGAATAGGTAAATTATTAAGGCACCCGCAAAAGGTGCCAAAGAGTTGTAGTCATTTGAGAGACAAGTAAATAAACACTGAAAGTTTGAGGTTAGGCGCAATAATTCTTTTTTCGGGAGGTATAATTCACAAATCTCAAGCTGATAAATGAGAGTGTTTTGATGCATGAATTTAAAAACCACTGAAATTTTTGTAATTGCCCAACATTAGCATTAAATGGCGTGTATTGATTTTAATTGTAGATTCAATCCTCATCGAGAATATGCGGCAAAATTATTCCTAACTGCTCTGTAACATTGCATGGGCGATGTTCAGTATATGAATTACATTAGGCGTTCTATTACAGAAAACAAATCTGAAGTGTAATCGTATAAAAAATTCAAATAATTTGTTTAGCGTCAGCGAAGAGTGTTCCTTGAGATGTCACTCTAATTTAAATTGTGCCTCGCCGAACTCCCACTGTACTATTAATTTCTTCATTATGAATAAAAGAGCAAAGAAATAAATCTTCGTATTTTAGAATCCCTGTATATTTTAACGACAAAACCAGTTTTGAATGATACTCAGTCCGCTTTTCCCCTTCAGCTAGTTTAGGTTGTATTTTAAGTTTTTAGTAAGATGCTTCTGTTTTTTTATCATCGTCTAACATTTTACTGTGAATTTTACTAGATTTTGTGATTTTCTACCGACAGAAGTTGAGAATGACCTAACGGGTCGAAACGCTCTTCTTTTATTATTAGACTGTCTTAATAAGAATGTTAAATTTAAAGGCTACTTTCTTTGCTCGTTTATTCATAATTATTATTTGCAAGGAGCAAAACACTATTATATATCCAAATTAATTTTTTCATCCTTCAAACAATAGCGATCAAATTTCTCACGTCTTTCCATAGGAGCATCATGTTTCAATATAATTTCTGTGCCACCAGAAAAAGAAAGTTGCCGTCTTACAATAGAGGGTAAAAAACGAAGACTAATTGTTCATTGCGACAAGCTATTTTACCACCCCACCGCACGAGCCAGCAAGTTTATGAGGCGTGGGCAAAGCGTCTAAGTGTGATGATGGAGCCTATCAGAGTCCGCTGAAACTTTCATGGCCCTTAACATAAATTGTCATCTGTGCAGGCTCAGCATGGGAACTTTGCCGCACCCAGCGCCACCGTCGTCCATGTCGGAGACAGCTAGAGCGTAAGGAAATACTGTACAGCTAATGCTGTTACTCAAATGGCCGGATGTTACTAGCACCCAGGGATGGATGTTACTCAAATGGATGGATGATCATGTTATTGAAACCCAGGATGGATGTTACTTAAGTGGATGTTACTCAAAACCAGGGATGGATGTTACGGAAAGGTTGGATATTACTGAAATGGATGGATGTAAGTCACACCCAGGGATGGATATTACTCGATTGGATGGATGTTATTGAAACCCAGGATGGATGTTACTCTAGTGGATGTTACTCAAACCCAGGGATAGATGTGACGGAAAGTTTGATAATTCTGAAATGGATGGATGTAAGTCACACCCAGGGATGGATGCTACTCAAAGGTATGGATGTTACTCTAAACCTGCACCGCATCATCTGATGAAAATTAGGCCCAGTCTATCATGACTTACGGTGCCGACGATAACTAAGACTGATATTTTGTATGATGAAATTCAGGAGTATCAGCGAATCAGTCTGTATTTTGAGCGCAGTGAATTAATGAGCACTCCAAGTCTCACAAGAAACCTGGTTTATATTGCAAGATCATGCGCAAATCCAAGAGATAATAAACTGCATTTGGTAGCGGCACTGAATGGAGACAACGACTAAAACCATGAAATGATGACGAAAATTTCTGATTTTTCTAATTTTCTGAGCAGCTTGATCAGATTCAATCGATATAGAATATTCTAACGAAGGTACTTCACATTAACGGCTGTATCAGACTATCCCTTTCTGATGTACTGATTTTTCCTTATGTCTTTATTTTCGCTGCTTTTCAAGACCTGGATTTCAATCTCGCCGACCAGAGCACGAGTACTACCATGCAAAATGTGTCTTGCTGTGCTCTCTGAAAAATCATGATAAGAAAATTGTTCACCTTCCTATCTGAACCGTTTGAATCGTAGATAGAAATATGAAACCATGTCTGACACGTGTGAAAAAAAAAAGTGATATTGCCGAGCAAGCTGAAAAAGATAGCATGTATCACTGTAGCTGTCGCCTAAACCCCAATGTTTACTCACCCTCTTGCCATTCAATTCAAGGAGAAGTCACCCTTACAATGATTAAAAGTTATGAAAATGCTTGTCGCGTCCCAAAATAATTGTTTCAACAATTTGCTTTCTGAAAACGGGCTACTTATGCTCATTCAGACTGGATTTGAACCTTCGTGTTCTCAGCTCTTTTTAAGGGAGATAGTTCGAGCAGCGGTCAAAGTAAAGCTGAGGACTCAAACTGTGCAAAGCTATCGAATGACGACGTGTGTGCAGGTGACATTGGTGAAGCAGTCATTGCAGGTGCAGCAGATAGGTCTATTTGACACGTTGCTTGCGATACGGCCCATGGGTGGGTCGTGCTTGAGTTTTTCCTGCTACGATACGACCCATCGGTGGGTCGTCCTTAAGTTTTTCCTACTGCGAAACGACCGATGGATGGGTGGCTTAAAAAATTAAACAATTGAAAAAATTAAAAATGGTATTAAAATTAATGGTATTTAATTAATGGACCCAGTTAATGTTTGGTATTTACAATATTGCCAACAATTTTTGACTTCAAATATGAGTTGATTATTGAACTTCAGTTTAACCCATTGCAGTCAACGTGTTAAAAGAATACATGAGCTGGAGCGGTGGCTTAGAAACTTTTATTCATGGCCTCCAGGCAAACAACTCTCATGTTAATAATAGCAGAAGTCATAATTTTCTGCATTGTCTGTTTAAAAATCACCAGCCGCATTGTCCTGCTTTCATTCAAAAGCTTTTCAAGTTTGTTCTTAGGTTCAGTACTATAAAACCAAACGCAACAATGCGTATCCTAAACTTAAACCATACTACTTGCGTAAGTACAACACTCAACCTGAATTTTAATCTCTCGATGTTACCCGTAAAACCCTTGTGTTGAATACCCTTATATATCTAATTGGATTTAATATGATGCGTTAGTGGTTTACTTTCAATCAAATCACAGACAACCAAACCTATCTTAACTGAATGCATGGGATAAGTTTCAAGCCAAACACGAAATGACGGACGTGATGGTTGATTTCTTTCATACCCGCTCTGCAGTAATTTCGCTGTCTGCATGTCCGTTTTGTTACAGAAAACTGTGTCTCTGTAACTGAACTGTATCTCTGTGTCATTGTCTATGCTAGAGGAGGATTATTTCATAAAAATTTTGGCCATTTTTAAGGTTTATTAAAAAATCCACTTCAAATTGTAGCACACCTGTGAGAAAATATGCAAAAATAGCAAAAACTTAGAAAACCAGTTAGTAGAAATTAACATTTCTTATTAACGTGTGTAATAAATTGCCTTTAAATATTATAAGGTGACATTATCGCTAGCCCGTACATCAGGGAAGATACTGTTAGGCAGACATGATCATCTGACAATTTTTCCTTTCCGTTTTTTCTTATTTTTTAAGTGATCTAAAACTATGAAAAGCTCGATTATTTAGCTCGATTATCAAAGTTCGATTACTTATCATGAATACTGATATCATCAACAACTTTTAACAATTTCCATTGACCTAAAACACAATTGCGTTCAACGTCTTTTAGTAAAAATTTAATTATATTAGAACATTCCAAGTTCTAGTTCTCATCACGTAATTTCACTTCGTATTCTTTCAAGCTTAAATAGAATCAAGCTTCTGGTTAATTACTTCCAATACAGAACGCAGCCAGGCAATTTTTTCTGAGAATTTTGACACCATTTTTCAGAGAAAGTTTCGTATGTTCACTCAAACTCTTCTTTGCCTCCAATTGGAAGCTAACTTCCGGAAATAAGATTCGAAATTGATCTTCCGTCGCTAGCTTTCTCGTCACCAAGCCGAAGCCTCGATTTTGATTTCGGGAAATTGCAGCTGTGATTGATTTCCTCAGCTTTGTCCAGCTTCTTCAAGGTGCTCACAGTTCCATGAAAATCTTCGTCAACGTAGGATCCAGCTCTAGTAAACTGATTCCAATATTTCATAGCAATTGAATTATCGCACTTTGTTTTGACGTTTAAATAATCAAATCCACATGCCTCTTTTCATGACAACATCTCGACGGTGAAACTGATTTAAACATATCATTCCAATTGAATTACCATGCATTATTTGTCACTTCTAAATAATGAAATCCACACAACTCTTTTTACGATGCCATTTCGAGTCTTAATCTGCTGTTACGAAATAACCGTGTCTTTGTTTCCTTTATCATCCTTTGCTCTCCTATTTTTAGATTTCTGTTTTCACCGTTTCCCGCGCATGTCTCGTGTCCTTGCGGTGCTTTGCATTGTTCTTAACGATTGCGGTCAGATAGAATCTGGTGGAGTTACTGCTCGCATGATTGTAAAGCTACCGCTTCAAGTGGCTATTTCACATCCCTGCTCTGTTCTCTTTTATCACCTGTATAGTTTTGTTCCAAATGCGGTTGTTTTGCTTACACTACGCATCATATCCTTGCTATGAACACATAGAAGTGATCAATGTTAGCCAGTGCTTCATCGTGTCGGTATCGTAAGCCTAAGACGATTATAAAGTAAATCGTCTGCTACAAGCAATGCTCCTACATCACACTCGATCGGAAACACCAAAACTTTCCTTTTACGAACCAGTGTTGGTGTCCCCTTATGCAGTACTAATGATTTTAAAAAATGAGCGACGGGTCTTGAGTGTTAATTATACGTTCAAAAAACGGAATCATGGAGACAAAATTCTATCAAAACAAAGATCGACTGAAAACCTGGTTGGTGGGAGAAAGCCTGTTTCAAGCCATTCGGGAAAATCATTGTTTTTGAAATTCTTTAAAAAAAAATCCCAAAAAAAGAAGTGAAGTGCTCATTAATTATGTGCTGTTGATACAAGTCAGCATTCATTAGTGTTCTTGTTTGATAAACAATGTAGACTTTCAGGTGCACCGCATCAGCACATGAAAGTTTCTTCAAAAATGACCTAACACTTGTTATAAGTAGTAAGAATAACTTCAAATAGATATTCACTTTGATTCCTTCATTCAATGCTTTCTCAAGTGCTCAAGCCGTGTTGGAAGCATCATTTGTTCAAGCAAATCCCGAAGAAAATAGATTGCCCTCCCAACGTGCCACTTTAGCCTGAAGAATAATCCGGCGCCTCGAATCCATCGCCCCATCAGCCAATCTTTAAAACGCGGACCCAAGTTCAAATCAGGCTAAAATTTGCTCCAGACAGCGCCATCAAAGCGTCACTGAGAGATAAATGATGGTACGTGAGTGAAATCAAGTGGCATCGCGAGCAATTCTTTGCAGAAGCGTTAAATGATGGAGGACAGGAAAAGCTCAGAGAACTTTTTCTTCATTCATTCCTCTTTGCACAAGGATTTGCACACCTTTTTTTTCTTGTGATTCATCTTTTGTTATGCGATGTTGATTTTCTAGCGTATAGGTTCACATCGTAGCTCTTTATTTCGATCGAATATACCAGAATTTTAAGAAATGACCATATACTCAATTGATCACATCTTCGCATTATTGTGCTGATCTTTCGCAACGTATATCAGTCCTATGATTTAAGTTGTATAATAAACAAAAGCATCTTCATAACAGCATTGAAAAAGATTTTTGAATGTATTCAAATCTTCTTAAGTCATTCTCTGCTCAATTGAAGCGACAGTAATTATTTTATATTCCTGTTTCTCTTCACTGACGATGCAAAATCACTTAACTGCAATCAGAATTCTAAGAAATTCAGCTCCGAGTTGTCTCCCGCGGTTCGTCTCTAGATTTTCTGGAGCGACGATGTTGTTGCAGGCAAATTTTCTTGATTGCTTACCCCATAGAATGGTTATCCAATAACTGAGAATGCGAGTTAAATGCGAATTTATCTTAAAGTTTACAGTGCATTCCGAACTTCATTTAACCGGAATGTTATGTAAACAATTAAATTAGCAGTCACTGTTTCTTCTCACGAATTTTCTCCAAACCTATTGTGAAGTTCATAGAAGTGTTCAATAGCGCGGTAACCTTCATCAGAATTCTCTGATAAAGGTCATGGAAATCCTACCTACTAATTGAAATCTTGACATTTCTGCGTTCATGTAGATGATTATGACGGAGAACGTAAATTTTACTCGAATTTTTCATTTGCTCATCATGAATGTTCTCCTACTTTGACACCTGTGAGTTAGCGTATGACAGCAGTGGTCAAATAATAACAATAATAAACGTATGATGGCACAGGTTTTGCATGCAAGCCATCGAAGGGACCGCTATTTCCCCGTGTCCATTTTCATTTCGCTTCCTCTCTCCGACACAAAGGCTCACGCTGCTCATGTATCGGTCGCTGATCCGCTCCGAGAACAGTCAGGCGAACCCTTAAAATTAACTGGGAGTTCTGTTCCAGGCAGCGAGATCCATGGGCTTCGGATAGGAAAGGCTCAGGCCATAATCCTCCGAGGCGGGGAATGCATTTCCGGTGGTGCCTTCCAAACGAGAAGGACAGCCAGACCAGGACGCCGGTACAGCGAGGCACGTTGTCGGAAATTTTTGTGTGTTTTTGTCAGGGCTGTTGAATTGCCATGGAATTAGTACACTCATGATTGATTGCAAGTAAAACTCTTGAATGCATTGTCCACTACCTTGAATCAAAAGTACCGCACTATGTGTGAGATTTAAAGGTTCAATGGTCTCGTCTTGAAGGTGTGGTAGGAAAACAGGTAAATGTAATGGAGAAATGAAATTCTTGAATGCACTTTTCTTGACCTTGCTCGAATTGTTTTTCTAGCGGACGTCCCCTCAAATAGCAACAGTCACACCCCCTTCTATCCCACTTGGGAGAAACGAACCAAACAATCACTTGGTTCCCAGTGAAGAAATTTCAAAAGTTGTCTCATTCTTTTCAATATGAGGCGCTAGCGCCGGAACATTTGCTGTGTCAGCAGTCTGCGTCTTCTTTTGTAAAGCGATCACTTGATCATTAA
>JACJUY010002605.1:46447-56701 GCA_014220935.1 Platorchestia sp. MABIK | reverse complement strand
GCAGATTCTGTGTTCAACGAAAAACTTTCTGACAATTATTTCTAAAATTGTTTGCCCGAGTGAAGCCAAAATGTTGTTTCAAACAGACGTGACATCGGTGTAATAGACATCTAAAATATTATGATAGAATTATTTATAATTCCTACTTTCAACGTCCGGCATTTTCAGCTGTTAAGATAGTGTAAGTTAGTATTTAAGTTGGTATTTACTTAGAGCAGTATTTAATTTAGAGTTGAGTTAGGATTTAAATTGATGTTTAGCTTAGGGTTGGTATTTAAGTTGGTATTTATCAAGGTTAAAAGAAATCGCTCACAAATTCACACCATACGCCACTTTATCGAATAATTTCATTCGCTGTTCAACTCACAAAATTACTGTTGACTTTTACAAAGTTATTGAACAGCCCCCAAACTTTAACTTCAGAAAATAATTTTAGAAAGGAAAATTGTCGTGAGGTTATGAAGTAGTTGAAGAAAAAATTACACTATTTAGGAGTTTAAATTTTTTTTCAATTGAGGTTGACGTTATGGAGTTTTTAGAAGTTTTTTATGAGTTTTAATTGCTTTAAATGAAACTAACCCGAAAAACAATTACATTACTGTCCACTCGTTTTGCAAAAGGTTCTTAAATTTTCAAGTATTCTAGATGGTTCGATAGGACCTTCTGAACCCTGTTTGTATGTTTACTGTATAAACAGCATGAAATTATAGTTTTGTTTGCCAATTTGTCTGTTGGATCAACATAATAGTCACGAGACCATTTGCCCAGAAGATAAATGTTTGAAATGCCTTCCAAATAATCATTTGCAGTGTGTGAGTGTCGTTGAAGCGAACTGCTTTCTTTGTTGATGGACACTTTAGTTTTTATGGTCTAATAACCGCATTAGCTTTGGTTTAGAACGTTTTGTTTACTAATTCCTTATGCGAAGTTTAGACAGTGAAATAATCTCTCAGTGATCCATTCGGATGATGAAATTGTTAAGCCTTTTTAGCGACTACTCAAAGATGTCATGTCCCAAATCATTTCCTCGTGTGTTGTGCTCCAACTTGCTTACCATTTTTCTATAAGGTTCAACATTGATGAATTATAATTGCATCAGAATCATTACTTCGAGCTTTGCGAATCAATTTTCTTATGTTTCAGAGCTTTACATTCATGACAACATGCATTTATCCAAGGCATTGAATTATTCTCTGATCAATACCTGCAGCTGATGAAGGAATTTTTCCCATCCGATCGCCACCAATGTTGACTAATATTAATAATTCATTAGAATTTAATGATGCGGGAACTCCGTGCACTACATTCATAAGTATTCAAAAACAAAAAGGTTAAAAGAAAATTCCAGGGATATAAACTGAATATAAAAAATTAATCATGAAAAGTATTCGAATAAGGACATGCAAGGTTATTCATGTAGTTAAAAAGACAGTGATTTCAATGAATGCTATCAAAATCAAGTTAAATTTTTATTTCATATCTGAATTATGACACAATATTCACTAAGTAGGATAATTTCAGGACAAAAATAATTCGTACCCATTGTGCAAAGAAATCCAGACAAAGACAATGAAATCCATGATTTGAAAAGACATAGAAATCCAGGATTGGGTCAAGGCCAAGGATTATTGATTCTATTGGTCAGAAAATTGTTACCACAAAATTCTAAAAAGTTAAGTTATCTCTAAATTTTTGATGAAATTTGTTGTGAAAAAAGTTTCCACAGTCGTTTTTTCATGAGAAGAAGTCGATGAAAATGAAAATCTTTGTTAAGAATTGCACTAAAACTGCTTGAGAGATTAACATTAACTCAATAATATGTTGAAGGTCGATGCGAAAACCTATAACGCTTGCGGCATAATTTTACATTCTAGCATAGAATAGTACTTTCAAGTTAGCATGAGTTGTTATAAGAAACTAACTGCTACCGACTCCTCATGAGCTAACTGCTGACTGATATTACACACTTTCACTAACTGGTATCCCACACTTTCCTAACTGTTTCACACGCATCGCTAGTTGAAGCCCTCACATACCTTTTCTTTACCACACCTGCTATTCTCAAACACACGCCGCTTTTATCTATTCAACAACATATCACTTTGTAATGTGGGAGGGGCAAGTGCTGGGTGGACATGTCGAATTATCGAGGGCCATGTGGAATTATTGAGGTCCGTGCGGAATTATCGAGGGCCATGTGGAATTACTGAGGTCCGTGCGGAATTATCGAGGGCCATGTGGAATTATCGAGGGCGCTGTGGAATTATCGAGGGGCATGTGGANGGCCATGTGGAATTATTGAGGGCCATGTGGAATTGCGTTTCGTTTATATTCTGTCTGAACTTACTCGAATAAAAAATTTTTTCAAGAACATAGCTTTGAGGCTCATGACGTGATGTTTCTCCTCCATAGAGAACAATGCCAACAGTACGACAGTGAGGCCGATCCTTTGTGGTTTGACGATCTTATTTGGAGGGCTGGTTTGACTAAACGAAATTATTGAAATAGGGAGAATTAGGCGATCTGAAAACATTCTCAAAACACTTCATGAAAACTGCAAACTATCGGTACGAAAACTTTGGCTATGGCAGAGGTTTATACTTCAAGAGATATAATAATGCAAGTATTTGTACACGCCTAATTTTCGGTAGCTGCTTAGTAACAAAAATAAATGGCAGTTCTTCCACGTTCTTAGTTGTGTCCTGACTTTAATCCTCTTGAAAATTTACGGCGGCGATTAAAAGTTTTAAGGAATTATCGAGATCAATAAAAACTCACGGGAACAAGAACGTTTATGTAACGGAAAATAGTAGAATATTCCTATGAAAGTTAAACAAATCTCTTCAAAAATTGTACAAACGATCGTTCGAAATCATTGTGATGAAGAACTTTTCTATAAAACGATGTATTTGGATTCTGTTTGCTATTTCAATTGTAGTAGCAATACTGTCTGTTAATGTTTCGTTTGATTTTTGTTTTGCTTTTTTTATGTAATCGCTATTTTACGACTATAAAGAGTCTCAAAAAATTGTACTCACACTTTAACTGTTCCTAACATGCTGTATTTTTTAATTTTAGGTGTATTCAATTCATCACAGCATGGCAGGAAATTGATTTGGCTTGGAAAAAAGGATGTTTGTCCTGAAATGTTATTAAAAAACGGAAATTCTTGAAAGAATCCTTGAAGACAGTATCGCAATAATCTCTGATCTGAGCTGTTTCGTGACGTTTGCGAATCCCTTGGTTGCACGTTATCAGCGTTGTCTGGACAAATATGGTCAACAATTTGAACATTTGCAAACACTATTCTTCTATTGCATGTATTTTTTGTTTTCGAATCAATTCTGTTCTACCCCATGGTCATAAATAATGTTTTCCTTGTTTTTTGAGGTACAAACATATTTTTTGAGACACTCTGTATATGAGGGCTGTAATTTTGTGTCGTTATTTTTTGAACGAAAGCGAACAAAAAATATAAAAAATATGAGCGACTAACTTCATCAAAGAACTAAAAATAATCCTATATGCCAGACTTGGAAAGAAATTCACCTTTACTTGTACATTTAAAATTTTTCTCCAGTACGTAATAAAAAGCAGAAGTTTCTTCTTCAAACAATTTTAAAAGAAACATTTTTGACTTTCCTTTCGAGGGAACTTCTCGCATGTTTGTGCCTTTAGGAATCACCACGTACACGTTACCGCCATACTTGTTTGAACCCATAAAATACAAAAAAATAAAAATTGCTTCTCGGGTAAAACTCATCAGTTGAACTCTTGGCGTCCCTTCAGTGGAGTCAAGTTTATACTCTGCGTGAGACTCTCCCCGGTCCTTACCAATAACATGATCAAATCATCTCTGTTGACATGAGTGTGATTATCTTAACTATTTTCTTGGCAAGATTTTTTAATTTTGCCCAAGTAGTGGAATCTGACATACAAATACTCTCTACAAAAACCCATCATGTATAAGATTTAGGGCTGAATATCCTGCCAATAAATTTCTGAATATTATACCATATGTGAAGGAATCAGGTTCGTTATAGCAGCGATAATATTATTCATGTGGAATACAGAGTTCGATAATTTCGTATTAGTAAATCAATCTTTTTATTCTCTGTCGAAATTCTAAATGAGGACAGAAAAACAATTAGACAATATTTCCACAAATTTGAAGTTTTCTTTAAATAAAACTCCTTTTAAAACTATTACTTATAGGTTGGTGTCAGTCATGCACTTTTTCTTTTGTACGAGCTCTTCGTACTTTGGTGTATGAATAAAAAGTCAGTGTTGAATGTTTTCTAACTTGCAATAATTAAATCTTACGTTCATATCTTGTTGGAAAATAGTACAAAAATGACATGACAGACATCTGTTTTAAAAGATTTCAACAAACATAAAACTCTTGCCAAAAAAAGCTCTCAATGAAGTAAATTGCATGATAAAACGATGAATCACCTAAATCAAAAGATTTATTTAGTAAAGTGAGGACTAAGCGACCATTTCAACCAAATTTAAAGGCTCAAATGAACATTGAAACACTATTCTTTTGTACAATTTTGACTCGGAGCACAGGTAGACTGAGAGAAAATATTTCCTTTGGGACACAAATGCTAACTTTCTTGCAAAAAAGTTCTCTGAGTAGGGCACGCTTAATTGGAGTAGTGAGAGTGCAGCTTTCACGGTAGCTGATGCAAGCACCTTTTATTCACGATTAGAATCAAAAGAAATAAATATAAGCTTAAATTTAAATGTTAGATATCCCTGATTATGATTTGCTCTTTTCTTTGACAGAAGCAACAATCACGTTTCTTTCCTCTTTGTCAGTGTATATTTCTTCAATGAAATTCAAAAGTAAGCTTGTGTATTTGTTCATATACCTCGCAACTTCATACAATATATTCTTTGCAGACATGAGCTTAGGTAATATTCCGAGGGCCTACTAGATCATCTGTGGAAATCTGCTACCACAAGCGGATGCTTCTCGTTTCAGGCCACTTGTATGAAAGCACCTTCCATTATTTTGATCCCCTTCAAAAATGAGGGCTCCACCTCCACGTGCTTTCTTGAATAAGGATCGTCTGCTTCAATGCAAATGTTCAACAGCTGCAGCAGCAGCTTCAGGTTGGGAATAATTAAATGGAAAGCAATAGAGGCGTGAAAATCCCATTTAATGTTAAAATTCCCCTAAGTGAAGTACAGTTTATAAGTGCAATCTAATGAACATAGAATGAGGTTCATTTGTACAAAGAATAGTTGATCTAGTGAGCGCTATTCCATCTCAGTTCTTGGAAACTTTGGTCAATGAAATACCCTGGGAGAGAAATGTTTGTAACTTGTAAATTGAAAGCTTTTAGAAATCGTGGTTTCATTTGTTCTATTTCGAAGATAAACTTTTTAAAATTGAATCGAGAATTGATGCAATTAATAATAAAGGTAATTACCCATTCACATATCGTTAGTTACTCATTTCCTATCGTAAATTCTGCGTGACATTTCAGATTCAAATAGTTTCATGATAAGCTAAAAGTGAGTTACGTACTGGATGGCTTCTGATAATTTGAATAAATTTTATAATTGAACAAAATCTTTCAACCTTCTTATTTTAATATTCCCTTCATAGATAACGAAAATAATTTTATACACAAATGGAGTACTGGGATGTGTATTGAATTCCCTGTAAGTATTATTTTCATCAAAGGAAATGTTGACGTCAAGCTAAGATCTGCAAAAGTAAATTAAACAACATTCGAGACCAAAATTTACATTTTTGCGTCACTTGATGAACTTCCAAATAACATAGACCTAAAACCTACAATATCTAACTCCCTTTCTTTGCTACTGAATGTTCATATTTTCACCTATTATTCTCAGATTTAGTTTATAAAACAGGGCTCAAAAAATGCATACCATTATTTTTTTTACGCTAAATGGTTCACCGGGCCGCATAAAAATTTCAGGTAAAATGAGGGGTACAATTTTTTTTCCTGATTTTCTTCAATACACTCGTGCAAATTCATTCTCGGTTTGTTCAGTTTAAACCTTGAAACTTTTTCCTTTGTTGCCGAGGTTCCAGCACAAAGCCAACAAAAGTTAAGTAATTAAGGACTAGCGTTGGTACCTTGCTCACTTTTTATTCGGGAAGGTCAATTAAGTAAACTTCGAGGCTTCTTTCTCAAGTCGTTGAGGCGGATTAAAGGAATTAATGTATTCTTCCATTCTTTTATTTCCACGGTGGCAAATATGAGCTCGGAAATCTACAATGAGTCTTCAATGGGAACGATCTAAAGCCTGTGAATGATGTAAAGTGCTCAGTGCCGCCGACGCGAGAGTGTCATAATTCACACCTTAAAACGGACAAAAAAAACGAAAAGATGCAGGAAAGAAAAGAAATGTTTGTTCAGTGAAATCGAACACGTGTAGCGTTCTCGCTGGGAATAGTTCGCAACTATTTCTATCAGCCAGTATAAAATGATGGCAAAGAGAATTTTAAATGTCTTCATCACTTTCTAAACTGCTCACTTCTGAGATTTTTTTTTCAGGATACTCACTGTGAATAAAAATGTCAGTTTTTATAAATTGAATGAAATATAGGTGAGCAGATGTTTGTATTCCGCTTAGTTCGCAAGTAATCGATTGCACCTGAATTTGAGAGTATAGAATTTAGTTAAAGATTGAAGAGAACACAGAGATCAAATGAACCCTGACACCAATGGCTTTGTTCACAATGTGGGAAAAAATTAAATCCACTTCAAAAGTCGTTGAAATTAGTACGTGGGGTAATAAAAATCGTGTGTTTGAGGAAACGCGAGGGCACGAAAATTGTAAAAATCAGAATGGTAGTTAAAACGATCGAGGCAAGCATGTACTGAAATTTGTGGTAATCAGTTTCTAAAATTTCAACCTGAGTTCGTGACCGTTGGTGAGCCTGAAACAGTTCATCCCATTGTAATTGTAGATGTTTTGCTCCCAAAGTATCGCAAGGAAGCCTTATTAGATATATGTCCTTATTTTACATCAACAGCACATTTTTCCTATGAATTTTTTTCAATAAACCCTGGGCTTCCAACAGTTTGAAATTCCTGGGAACTGAGAGGAAGTCACCTATCCAATTTTCGCGTCATTGAGGTGTTAATAATACGATGCACTCACTGTGAAAAATGCAATGCTATGGTATCTTAAGAGATGAAATACATATTTTTCTGTAGTCGCGGTACTAAACAATTTACTTCCTCCTAATGAAAATATGAAAAATGTTTTAATTATCCTCCTATTATTAGGTGCGAGAATGCAATGTATTAAATCGACACTATCGCTTTTCAATGCAAAACGGCATACACTAACATAAGCTACAAACTATAATGTACCCTTCCTGCCAATATTTGAGACCACATCCCTTAATTCCTTCTTCCGCCCTGATTTACCCACTTCTAAATTTTAATGTGAAAAACTTCCGCAAAACCCTGTTTTAGAACACTGAACCACTCCTGAAAAATCTTTGCCAGAAATATTTTGCTGAATTGCGCTTTACAGAAACCCACGAATTTGGTTCGTCTATCCAGTTTATTTATGACGACAAGTGGGCGGGTGAGAACCGTACATTGAAACAAAACACAGGAAAAGATTCAAAGGGAGCTAGAGTTCCAGCACATCAATATTCTTTTGGCTGAAAATCTCTGAGACTTGGGCCATGTTACAGCCTGACATTGTGTCAGAGATGGACTGAGCGGAGCGTTATTTTTAGACGGCCTCTCAGGGTCAGAAGTACAGCTGTATCGACAGGCCTCTATATTTCATGGGGGCAAGGGCGCGAGGCGAAAAGTCGACGGATTGCTGCCGATCCATTACAGCAAAACATACTTTGTCACTGAACATTTGGATTGTTTTTACGCGCTCGCGCGCCGAAATAAATTTTGTCGTTAAACATGAGGATTGTTGTTACGTATGTGCTCGCTGAAACACACTTTTTCACTGAAGAAATTAATTGTTTTTACGCATGTACTCACAATTAGGAATAAAACGCATTAGAAAAAGTGCTTGGGAACTGATGGAAGAAGGCTAAGACGTACGTTAAATAAAGCGCACTTGAAAGAGCAGTACAAATCAAAAATACGTTTTAAAATATTTAGCACGAGACTCGTCATCAATGACTTCTGTATAGTACGTAATCATGATTAAATAGATTTTAACTTTATAAATAAATGAATTTAGAGGTTTGAGCGGCAAAGAAAACATTTAAAACGAGGAAAGTCGAAGAATAAAATACCTGAGGCACATAATATTATCTCACGAGTTGCTCTTAAGGAAACTAGGAGTGGATGTTAGAGCATTTCGGTCTAAGAACAAATTCCATGCTTCTTTTTACCATCAGCAGCTCTTTTCTGGTTTATATTTTATCTATTTAGTTTCTGATTAAACCGGAAAAAAACTATATCATGCATCCATAGTGTTTGTTCTGTGTAATTACGATTGTGCTCATAGTGAATTTGGATTCCTGACTTTTTTCTGCTTGATTGGATTTTTCTTCACACTTAATCTCTGTGTGCAAGTAAATTTCTACGCTTCTTCTTGTGCTACAAATCTAAATGCACATCTACACATTTGCATCGAGTCACAGTTTGATCACCAGTGACAAAATAATGAAAAACATTTTAATCTCATGTTCAATTATTTCGTGAATTTTCTCACCGTATTGCTGTGGTTAAAAAGCGCTCATTTGTGTTATTCTTTTAAAGAAGTACTTCCAGGAAGCGTGCGATCTTATGTGGTCTATTATTTTAGTTGTGCACTTCGTGCGTTGCAGTTAAAGCTTCTACTCCGGGATTCATAACTCCTGTCTTATTTGATGGACTGTCTTTGCAGCGGAGTATTTTTTTAGTCGTAGGAAATCAGAAAAAAAATTGTTTAAATATTTGTATAATTTAAACGAACCCTGCATTGGTGTAGTCAAAAGCTAAGAAAAAAGTTCTGGCTCATAAAAGTCCAGCTTGTTTTCACGATAGCAACGTTGACGTTCGCGTTTACAAAGTTAACGCTTGAAAAACACTCATTACGTCACAAACTCTGTTCTTTCTATCAGCAATGCTACCCATTGTCTACATATGACAGTACGTCATTATATTGCATCAAAAAATTCAGCGCGATATGCAGAAATTTTTGTTAGTTATTTTTACTTATAAAAGTAGACAAATCTTCATGACAGAGCATTCGTACTACCAAGACTCTACAGCAATACGAATTCAGGTTTTGCAAAAAGCAGTTTCGAAGAAGAAATATGTTCCTCGTAAACTTTTTTCTTTGGGTAATATGCAGCAGGATAAATGCACTTTTTTTAAATAAACTGCAATTTAAATGCTTAAATGTATGGAATTTATTATCATGAATTTCAGGGATCACCAGCTACATCAGGGAACAAATTCAGTCAACGCTTTGAGAAAAATGTTTCCCGAGCTTTGGTCATGCTGCGGCAGGATTATAGGAGACGTTTGCGGTGCCTAAATTTTAGCGTTTGTAATATCTTCCACGGAACACATTTGATGGAATATATGTTCAGATAACGTTCAAAACATGATTAACTTCACAGGGCAAATTTCAAAGAAAAGATGTTTATACTCCATACAAACCTGTTTCGGGGACTCTTTACGGTGATGATTTTGTCCGCAAGATATACCTGAAGGAAAATACACTACTGTATGGAAAGTTTATATGAACAAAATACAAGGTTTATACATCATAAAACCGTACCAAAGCTGCGGCATTGAAGACGATCACGTTACACCACACAATTCGTATAAAATTATATTGCAAACTTCAGAGATCGATCCCTGTATTAGGTTGCCCTCACTGCCGCCCTGCTTGAGGGCGTCATTTTCTACACGTAACTTTTAAATTAGATATACTCTGATAACCATGATTGTTGAATAATTTATATTTTATTCGAGTGAACCCCCTTTACAATTCAATAGCTCGTGATGACCGCTATCCTGCATAAACATGTTTTTGCTTATTCCTTTTTCAGATATTCTAGGTATAATTAAAAAGTAATAGCTCAAGGCTAATCGATCCTATTTATGACGAAGCACATAATCAAATTTTGTGTTGCTCTAAACATTTAGGCTTTGGAATTTAATGTATGTGTGGAATTATGAAGTATATTTCGTAAATATTGCATAGAATATGTACGTGATAACCAGCACAAAGTTCCAATATAAATCAAAATTGCTTTCGCTAAGCCTCCCACACGAGACAAACCATTTT
>JACJUY010002605.1:27440-46348 GCA_014220935.1 Platorchestia sp. MABIK | reverse complement strand
AAAAATCAAATTGCTTTCGCTAAGCCTCCTACACGAGACAAACCATTTTTAGGTAGTTTTTTCGCAATGAGGGCTTGGAAAAATATAAGCGTTTATTGATAATCGTATAAATTAAAATAAGCCCCGTTCCTTCTATTCATATGACTCTCTAGCATCAAATTTTGGGATATGGTACGAATCCTTAAAGAATCACTGTGAACTGTGAAGTGCAGAAAACATCTTGAGAAAAATTTAGGTGATGTTTTCAGTACCCACCGAGCATGTTTCTTCTGCTTATGAAGACAATATTACTCCTTCAAAATAACTTACTTCAAGATCAGCAGTTGAATAACATAAATTTTCAGTTCAACAAAATGAAATACCCCAAAAACTTTCACACCACATTAGTGCAAACGAGAAATGTTCATAATTTGAAAATTTTGCACGGCGTTTTTTTAAACCTAAGGCGTAATAAGAAAGTCACATCAATACAAAATGATCATCAAAGTTGGTGACACAAAAAACAACACCTAAAATACACCACAATTATGACTAGGCCCTATACATGTATTGTAGTAGGGAAAACCGTTTTAAAAATGTAAGCGTTCTATGTTTCGTGGAATAGTAAGGCAGCAGATATTTCTTACAGCAGCCTTGAGTACTAAAAAGTGTTAGACTTCAAAACAGCGTCGGAATTTTAAACTTTGCCTTGTGCTCGCAACTTCGGCAGGAAGTTGCTAACTTTGTTCCGGAAAGCTTTCATGAGCTTCTACGGCTCTTGTACGATAGTAGACAATTTTTCTATTTTGAGGGGAGGAGGAATCACTGGGTGGAGAACGAATCATATATTGACGTTTCAACGAATTATATTTCCGTAAGGATCAATTTATATTCTACTCGAATTTTGCGTGCTCATATCGCATCTTCGCTACTTTGGTTTTGGTAAACGTTGGTGTACTCGAATGTTTAAATTTATTAAATAATTCAGGATCCGTTATAAGAGAAGTGTGTTTCGATTTATCTGCCCACAACAAATAAGCATACGAGCTGAAATTACCATCAACAATTCATTCATGACCTACTAATTTTTACTATCATTTGTTCAAACATCGTTCAATATTGGGACCAGCGGATGTCGTATACTGCGTGCACTTGAACCACCAAATTTCAGCCATAACTTCAACGGTAACATCAACGATAACTACAACGGTAACATCAACGATAACTACAACGGTAACTTCAACGGTAGCCTCAACGGTAACTTCGACGGTAATTCCAATGGTAACCTCAACGGTACGAAAACTGTTACGTGATCAATGTATAATTTTACAATTCATTGGTGATTGCAGTAATGGCGGTTTCCTGAATAATATAAATGAACATCCTAAATCATTCAATTCTTAGAAATAGTATGATTTGTAACATATCTCACACACGTAACAAGCCAAATTACTCTGCTTTTATCAAGCATGCCAATGCTGCTACGAGAAGTTGAGGAAAATATGATTTAGTAAAACATCCGGTCAGCTGTGAAAATAATGGGCATTACAAAAATTAGAAACTCATAATAGATTTTTTGTAATTCTTTCATTTATAATTTAGGCTTATATCCTAATTTATCGATTTTGTATTATTTCATTTTTACACATTTTATTTCATTTCATTTTATTTATTTTAGATTTCTTATTATATTTTTTAGGCCGACTGCACTCAAGAAGTGACAAATGCAGTTAATATTAAGAATTTCCAATAGGGAATTTTGAAACTTTTTTGAGTCTTATTACAGTTACAAAGGAAAATTTTTTTTGCGAAGTAAATTTACCATGAAAGAAATGGAGAAGAAGTACTTTAAAAACATTTACTTTGAACGGTTCGAGCCTTGGCTCATTCTTAACCAAAAGTCTGCAAATAAAATAATAGACATGTCGGTACACTCAAAATTACAGAAGCGCAGAATTTACGCACGAAGAAAAAATCAGCACGAAGAAAAATATAAGCTCGAAGTGGGTGGAACCGAATCTCGGTTCCACCCACTGAGCACTCTACGTCAGGGTTGCTGAACATGCAGGTCGAAGTCATCGTACAGGTCACTTGCTTACTTCTCTTACTCATTTTAGTATCAGTCAACATTGAAGTAGTGGTTCCTGTGAACAGATTATTGACATTAGCAAATTTGAAATATTAGAAATTTGTACCGCCAACTTAGACCTACGTATTTTAGAATCATTATTCATTCAGAAACTCAAACCTTTTATCAACGAAATGCAGAGTGCACACCCTCTGAAAAAAGTCAACCGACAAATTTTTATTATGTTTTTTGTTTGTTTGTTTGTTTTTTTCTTCTTGCTTATATTCTGTGCTTCTGTAATTTTGAGTGTACTGCCATGTTTATTATTTTATTTGCAGACTTTTATCGAGAATGAGCCAAGGCTCGAAACGTTCAAAGTAAATGTTTTCAAAGAACTTTTCCTCCTTTTTCTTTCTTATTACAGTTATTATCAGCAGTAACTCGAAACTTGACTCATTTCGAGCGTAAGCAAGCGACAACTTATGAACCAAAGTAACATAATAGAAAAATTTTCCCATCTTATAAATTTTTTAAGACTCAACATATTATTTGTTTTCCATATACGTGTTTCAATTTTGCACATCTATTTTGCGCCAACTTTTACATAAAACGAATGAGCATAAGCGCATAAGAACACTGATCCAGCTTCTACTAAAATGGCATTCTAAATAAGTTTACAGTGCGTATTCAAGACTGATATCCTACTACCTGAGCTTGCGCAAATTCAAATTACCTTCTAGGTACTGAATGTTTAATTTGATGCTAGACAACTGGTAATCTGTATTTAACATTCAGTTCTTCAATAATGCTAAATTATTACTGCACTCTTGAGAAAAGGCTGCTGCAGATTATGATGCATTGCTCTAACCGAATTTCATGTTTACTTAATAAAGCAGTAGTGTGAATCTTTCTCAACGCTTGGGGCTTTTTTGAACAATCCAAGTTCAATAACGGTTGGCAGATTTACGTCTATTGAACGATCATAGGTGATTTTGTAAAGTGACAACAAATTTGAATTAACTTGTAAATCATTTGCCTATTAAATCTATTCAATTTCATTCTTCATTTCTCGAATACAGTTCAGGCAAGTGTTCAGATATCGTATTTTAAATCATTTTTCCCACCACACTCCGTTCGATTACAGTTCCTGGAAATCTGAAACAAATCGTTAGTTTATTAGAACATTCCAGTGACAAGTTCACAACTATCGCCCTCATGAGCTTCTCTCTCAATTTCCCGTGAACTCGGGTGTAGTTCCTACACCACGGCAATGGTTTGGAAACTCGCTTTCAGAAGTTGCAGGGGCTTCCCTTGCACCCACTGGCGCATTGGCTGCAGAGATCCGAGTCACCTCATTTGTTCTCCGTTATCGCCGTTGCAAGACGTCCACACAACTGGACACCAGGTCCATTATGACCGCATGTTGATAGGAATTTGCCGCCCAACTTCTTGTTTGACGCCCCGAGTTTTGGTCAAGCTCTGTGATTATGGTGTTGCCGGCAATCTTTTTCTCGGTGATCGGATTCTACTTGACTCTTTGAATTCACCTCTTGTTGAAAATTATTTAGTGTCACGTGTCATGAGCAAATTTTTTTAATAGAACGAAATGCACCTCACAACATTGTTGCAGAAATTATATTATGATTGAGGCTTTAGAAATCGAACAGAATAAATATCATGTGAAAGATCTTCTTAAACTGTTAATATAATTTTCTTACGATACAGTACTAATTTAATAATGAGTTTCGGTTGTTCCCTCTGTTCGAATGTCTTAGGCTAAACAAACACAGGACTAGCTACTCTCTATTTTATAATCCATTAGACGCTGTAAGAAACTTTGTTCCTACGTTTGATATTCCATAAGACGCCATGTGAAACTTTGTTCCGTATAAGTTCATTTTCCATTAGACGCTATAAGAAGCTTTGTTCCTACGTTTGGTTTTCAATTAGACGCTGATAGAAGCTTTGATTCCTTCGTTTGATGTTCAATTACAGTAGACGCTGAAAAAACTTTGTTCCCTAAGTTTGCTTTTTTATAGGACGTCTCAAGAAGCTTTATTTTCTACGTTATATATCCCATAAGACATCATAAGAAACTTTGTTGCCCACATTTCATCGCTAAAACTTCCTAGACATTTCAGAATAGAACTAACGCGACAAAAAAATCTCGCTTTAATGCAACCACTGCACAAAATCTTTTTCTGAAATGGTCTTAAAACTCGTCGCTCTGAGTTCATTCATAGGCCTCTTCCTTATAATGGTCTCATCATCGTCCAGAAGTGGTGCTATAGTCTGCTGGAAGCCGTAACTTCGCTGTTATTAAAAGTAGCTTGGGCGACACCAATGCAGTTGAGGCCGTGTGTGCCAGTTTGGAAGCATCGTTTTAACATTCTATACAATTTTTCAGAAACTCACCCGGCCTGAGCCTACAAAAATTCGAGATGGATTTATTTACGCACTCTAGATGAATTAATGCGAGCAGGGGCTTGGACTTTTGTTTCATCATGCTGTAAAAATGGGATTTCCTGAAATCGATTCTTATCACACTTGATCATGAATTGTTTTCCAGCGTGTCGTGCTGCGATTCGAGTTATCGGAAAATTTGCATTTTTTCGTTGAAATCTTAAGTAAACATCGATGTTCAAAAACAGGGAATCCTGAGAAGCTGTGTTGAAGGAAAAAAGTAACCGCGTGCGTATTCTCAATAGCTCTTTGATCAAAACTTTTGAAATGTCTCAAAATAATTTACGCTCTTGCGACGTCGGAAATTGGTCTAACCTGAACCAAATAGAAAACATATTTGCCCCCTCAAATCAGAAAACACATTTAGACGTATGTACATTTACACGATGAATCATACTTCTTAGTCATCGAATCATATTTACGAATGCATTTATATCCTTCTAAGGAAAGTCACCTATACCAGCGAATTTACTTCCGTGAATCAAAAAATTTGTTTAGGTGCTTCGAATTTTAAGTGAGCTAAGGTATGATCAAAAATCAATTACTTGAATAAACTTACAGGAAACATTAATTATTTTCATAGTCTGTTTTGAACTTTGTTTTGGTGCCGATCACTAAGCGTTAAACTAAGGTAGAGCAAAACTTTCCTCTGAACAACTTTACACAAAATTTTAGCGAGTCCAAAAAGTTATTTCATTTGTAACTATCATATTGTCTCTTGGTAATGTTAGTCAAGGTCATAGTTAATTCACCATGAAATACCTTTCTGTTCAGCAGTATTGAAATAAGTTCCTAATGTGCAATTTACTTCAATTTGAAGAAACAACGAATTTTCATTTCCAAACCACAAAACTCGAGAGCCTGTATTGCTGACTCCCATAGTGTTTTTTTTCATAAGCTAATGGGACTTGATGATTTTTTGGGGGTATTCATTGATATACAGCTCGGTAATTATTAATTTGAAGAGTGTCTTGTGGACTTTCCTCTGAATTTTAGCGTACGAACTTGAAAGGAATAAGCATTACCTTTTTAAAAAGTTTTGTTAAGTTTTGCTCGCTTTTTAATGTCGAAAATAATTATTTTACTTTCTCAACTCGAAAGTTTTACCAGGGATACACATATTTTCTTCTAGAACGCCATGCATTCAAAAGAAATTCAATTTCCTACGACAAGCGACCTAGAGTTCAAACGACACACCAAAAACTTCACCGCTGCGTATTACTTTTTATTAAGCCTAACATATTCGAATTGGAGTCCTGCACACTCTTGTAATATTCCTTCACCCACTCGCCTCGCCATAACAATATTTATATGAATCGAGCCGTGAAAGCATGCACGCTCTGATCTCTGTATCCTTGAGTCAGTGTCGCTGCCAAATATGTTTGCTGCTTAGGTCTGCCACCTTGATGTTTATTCGGGGAATATTCAGCGCACCGCAAGAATGTCACAGCGACCACATCCGGGGGAGGTCGATGGTTTATTACTTCACAGCTCGCCTGAAATGCGGGCCGCAATTTCTGACGAGCGAACATTCGTGGCTGGTGACAGAGCGTACTCCGCAGCCTGCTTTATTGCTTTTATTGCGCCGCTAAAGTGCGAGACGCAGAATTTTGCGGCGTTTAATATTGAGCCTGAAATTTGACCGTAAGCTGCATGGGGTGGCGGAGTCATATTTACGAGCAGCGTCGGTCCTGTATATCTGTACTAAGGGGTTTTGAAGTTCATCATAAATTTTAAATGTTTAAAAATGGGTATTTAAGGCTCTTATTTTCGTCAAATTTGAGCACTATATTATTTCTATGCACCTGTTTGTCTTTCAGAAATAAATATCATCTTTAGGAAACATGTCTCATGAAAAAAATCACCCTGTCTTATTGGTGGAGGTCAGCTCTCTACTATAAGTGGATTCTATAACTTGTCGTAATTAGAATTGTTAGCATGCGGTTATTGAAGTGATTTGTCGTCATAAAGTTTTTATACTGACTCCATGTAGTTCAAGAAATTTGGAAGAGAAAAGAGATTTGGAGAAAATTTAAACTATTTTTCCGAGAGCTCTTGTCAGCACACATGCTGCAAATGACAACGATTATGACGTAACACTGATCGAGTCTTTTATCAGTGATTCTGCATTTTATCTGTGACATTTTTTACTGGTTCACAATAAGTGAAAGATTATTAGTTCACTTGAATAACTATGCTGAGTCGGCATCATTTTCCGGGTCAAAAGAACATATATGAACCCCTCGTATGAACATTACATTCGAAGGCAATGAGCACCTTAAACGGATAGCAAACCTGATACCTTGAGTTTACCGGAAACAAGAGTCTTATTACTACAAATAGATTAATTGAATTGACCGACAGGTGCTTAAGTGACCAGACCTAAAAATATTGACCTGTCACAATGAAAAAGTCACTGGTTACAAATAAGTTGGAAATACTGAGGAAGAGAGTACATAAATTGTTTTTCCACAAACACTGAGAATCTTAAGCCCTCTATTAGTCCAGGGAGCTGTTCGGGCACACCAGCTCAGGAAAAGTGAGATTTCATATTCTAATACACATGTAAATCATCTCTTGCAAGATTAGAAATATTTTCAAGAGGTTTCTTTTTAAGAGATTTTCGCAAAAGAGATTTTTTTGCGTGAGGTAAACAAAAGCTATGAGAATACCTGGATGTTGTAAAGTAACTCCTTAAATTAAAGGAAACACATTATGAGAATACCAGGATGTTGTAAAGTAACTTCTTTAATTAAAGGAAACACATTATGAGAATACCTGGATGTTGTAAAGTAACTTCTTAAATTAAAGGAAACACATTTTTTAGGGTTCGGTTGCATAAATGTTTTTTCAGCTTCTTAACCTAAGGAGAGAGAGTGGGCGAGTGAAGAACAAGAGAGAGTAGAAGAGTTCTACCACCTGGTTTATCAGTTTGTTATTATCACCTGAGAGCTGAAATACAACTATTACAGCTGCGATCTGGTCAGAATACTGCAACTCAGAACTGGACCCTAACCCGTGTCATTCTAGCCTAAAGTCTGACGACAAATCTCTTTCGAAACGAAGATAACAGCAAATGCGATGCACGTACAAGCAATTACAGTCAATAACTTCTTAAGATAAAAATGATCGTTCGAATTAATATATTTTGTCCTTATTTCGGTACAAGTCAGATTGAAACTGTAGACTAAGCCAAATGTGGTCAATTTGAGTCTGACCACAATGACGGTTGAGGTTTTTACAACAGTCAAAACAAATTTTCAAACATGTGAAAAGCAACATGTGCATGCCTTGAAATATATGTACATACCAACGCTAATAAAAATTTTAAAAATATGTTTCTTTTGATGTAGACGGTCGATTACACATTTAAATCGACACGAAAGCTTGTTGTATATGTATTAAATCAGTAAATCTACAGACGCATGAACGTTCATGCATAGTTACTCCGTATGGCGCGTTTTTGATTCAGTAATATTATTCAAATAAGAAAATTTTATTTTCAATTACATATATCATAAACAATAATTATTATTATTGTCAGTCCTCTCAGACACATCATACAATAACGTTCAGTCTTTTGACCCAGAAAATGATGCCGACTCAGCATAGTTACTCAAGTGAACTAATAATCTTTCACTTATTGTGAACCAGTAAAAAATATCACAGATAAAAGACAGAATCCGCAGATGTTTTTTATTAGATATTGCATTGATATATATACTCAGCACTACCGACAAAAATTCATTTAAGAGCCAGCGAACACAATTATCTTGAAAGTACATCGTATAGTTCTCAATTAAATTACCGACGTCAACATTGAAATTTGAAATTTTAATTTCGATCATTTTCATTTTGCCAAATTTTTCATCCGTTTCCGCTGTTACTCGGGTCAGCGTTGTATTCTCTGTTTCCTCGAAGCTAATCCACTGTTTTGCTACAACGTTGAGCCCGACAAGTCTTTCAACTAAATTATTTCCGTTATTTCCGTCAATCATGATGGAATTATCCCGCCTGGGTATTGAAGTTACCCTTTTTCAGGTTCTTCCGACCCAGACATTGTTTATTGAGCTTTGTGTTGGGAATATCATAGATCCAGCATTACTGCTTTGTTTCCTTCTTACAGCATTTTGGCCGTTCGCGCTTGTTGGTCATTACCATTCCTCACTCTGAGGGAAGTTAGCTCACACGTATCTCACCCCTGAGATATACGTATAACTAAAACATGAAAATACAACTATTAGATATAACTGACAAATACCGGGTGTCCCACAAAAATGTCCCCGAAATTTTATTTGATTATGCCTGCGCTCTAAAATAATATATTTGAATATTTTTTTTCACAATGTAGTAAATTTTGTGTCCTTTTCAATTAGTTTAAGTTTTTAAAATCAGTTGAATAAACACTTTACAATGACCGATTTACTGAAAGGGGTAGAAAAACCAATTGTTCAAAGGAAAAGTTTTTAAAACACCATTGATTTACTTCCTTATTTTGCACTTTCCAAAAACCGAACAAGCAAAAATTTAAAAGAGGAACAAATCATTACCTTGAATAAAGTTTAAATAAATAAAGTAATTTAGTATCCTTCGACATGTCCTCCATTTCTCTCAAGGCAAGTATTACTTCTAGCCACCATTGAACGAAGAGTTTTGCGGGTTTTTCACCATTTTCTTTCAGTTCTTGAAACACTATTATTGAAAACACTTGAAGCTTGAAACCTCTCAGAGGGTTTAAATACTTGGTGATTTGTAGGATACGTCAGTGTGAAATGATTTATACCAGTAGGTATTAATAAATGAAAAAGAAAACCAGTGTTGTTTTTAAAACTTGTCACTTCAACAATAAGTTTTCCTAACTCTTTCTGTAAATCGATCATTGTAAAGTGGTTATTCAACCGATTTTCATAAACTTAAATTTTTCGACAAGAAAACAAAATTTACTACATTGTGAAAAAAGACCATTCAAATATGTTAACCTAAAACGAAGATATAATCAATTTAAAAGTCGGGGACATTTTGTGGGACACCCGGTAAAACTCTGAGAGTTATATCTTTCCTGACTTGTGTCCATATCTCTCTATATCTCTTCATACACGTATCGTAGTCTTGTTTATATTCTCTCTTTAGTTGGACAGTTCTTATATCTTGACGTTGAGTTTCATTTTCCTTGAGCTTACGAAATTTCTGATTATAGGCATCTAGTTCTAGTAAAATTTATTGGTGCCCGACAAACATTTTTTTTCTGCTGAGCTCACGAAAAATTAAATTAGAATGAATTTAATATTTTATGAGGAAACAATTGTCATTATTTTTCAGCGGTTTCTTCACGGAGCCTGAGAGCTTCATGTTGATGAAATCCGTAAAAGTTAAAGCACTGTTTGATTTTGATTTCGTAGATCGTTTTTCGTCTCTCAGTAGCTTACAAGAACTAGTCGATAAACAACTGCCACTGAAAACACACAGCTGAAATTACAAAGTCCGCCAACAAACAAGAGACAACACGTCTAAGAACAAATACGAGGACAAAATTTTTCTTCCGTTAAAACACGCAGCAAGTACCACAAACAGGCAGACCAGAGGCAGATTTTTCAGATTATGGAATTCTTGCCAAAGTTCAAGTTATATCGTTTGTCAAACAAAATGTCTTGATAAGACTTTTGACCCTTGTTTTCACTCAACCTGCATGGTCAAGATTCACTTAAAAAACAACAAGAGTGAGAAAATTATCAGAAAAAAATCAACTTTGGCAATCAAAACCTCTGAGCATTGTCTTCACTTTATAGTCAGAATTCACTGACAAAAACAAACAATATTTTGAATATTAACAGAAAAATAGAACTAGTCAACTTGTCCTCCGAAGTCCTCTCTCGTATGGCAAGGCATGGTAGGATCCAGCTGCGAGAGTTCGACTTGGTCCGAAGGTGGAGGTAGCATCGGAGGCTTAATTAAGTCGAGGGCGCTCGACGTGTTGGCAGAGCGTGTGAGTGGTCGAGGCTTCAGAGCACTAAATACTTACCATTCACGAGCATGTGTACACAGTACTTCACGTTCTCCATACTTGCTCAGTATTTGCAGTACTCTAGTGAAATATTTTTTAGGAGTGGTTCAAAGTCCTGAATGTGCATGCATAATATTATGTACATACACACGAATAACATCAATAGTATTTAGAAGTGGAGAGTTTTGCATATATATACATATATATGCGTTCAACTATGTATGTATATGTAAATATATAGACACTCAATGAATGTTCCATGAATTCGAGCCAAGTATTTAGAGATTTGAATTAATCTGAAAAAACACCTGCTCAACCATTGCGTCTAAAAAAACCCAGAAGTATTCTTGTTCAATGGTCAATTTAATATAACATTGAGGCTGCGTGATTTAAAATGCTTATCTTCAATTATTTCACATGTACCTAAATTATCCCTATTCTGTATCTTAAATTTTATTTTCCACTGGGATCAGCTGAACTTTTGCCCCAATTATTAGAGGGGTCGCTCTACTAGAAAACCGATTTTTGAGTAAGTTTTTAGAGCTATTTTCCAAATGCAAGGCATTTACGGACATCTGCCAGTCTCTTTATTTAATTATTTTCGCCGTCAAAACCGGAAAACATTCATAAATATAAATGTTTTTACATTTCATACATCCGCTTTTTATTTACATTTTCCAAATGCAGTTTGATATCAAACTCGGTCACTCTAATGAAGACGGCCGTTGTAACAGTAACTCATAATCTATATCTTATCAAACATCACCTGATCCTCAAAAGCAAAACCGATCGTTTCATTNAATCTATTACTTATCAAACATCACCAGATCCTCAAAAGCAAAACCGATCGTTTCATTGAACAAAAGATCAAATTGGCCATTGAGTCCCTCATTAAAATTCTAAGAAATCCAATTTCCTCGTGGCGAAATTGTTCGAGTGACAAGCCCCCATTGTAGGCTAGACTAATTAGTGAATTCGCGTATAATTCGTGGGAATTGAGGAGCAAGTCCTTGGCCGAATTTAGGAAGATGACCAGGACGAAAGGAATTAGCGAGATGTGCGTTGTGATTTGCGCAGCCGTGACAAATTTAGATTTGATTCCAATTCATTTTTTCGGAGCACACATTTTTTACAGCCACACCTACGCTGAGAATTCACTACATAACAATACACAGATATTGCTTGGTTGGTTCCGTTAATCCGTCATGCTCTAAGGAATTTACATAGGGAGATATTGCTACTAGGGGGAATGTGCTTAATGACCGTCTCTATGATTTGACTTGATTATAGGATTTATGAGCTTAGTTAAATCTCATGACATGGATGACAAACAAATATATCCATCCTAGTAGTACTCGCCAATAAAATATTCACGTACTCGTGCACTGGTGAAATTCGTACCTCAGATCCGGTCATAAGACATCCTTAAGAACGTGACAGAGAGACTGATCAACCAATTTGTTACTAAGTGCGTAAATTCTCCACAAATTTGATGTGTTCAATGAGACTCCTATTGCAATAACATATCAGAAATTACGGACGATAAATATGTATGATTTTATTTAAATATTTGGAAACTTAATTAGACACGAGGTGCTTAGTTATTAAAGTGATTTTTTTTCGCCACAAGGGCGTGATTCCTAAACGGATGCGGACATCCACTGTGTATAAGTTTAGTTGTATACAATGTACATCTGGGTATGTCGGCATGACGACTTTGCCATTCTAGATTAGGATTGCCCAACACCGTAGAGTCAGCTACCCGTAGCGGAAGACTTCTGACCCAACCGCCTCATTCTTCTATCCGCCTTCAAGCACAGTGAGCAGCGTTGAGACCAAATAGCAGAGGAGAATTTTTCCATTTTACGTACAGCATCTAATGATTTAGATTTACGTATTTTAAAATTTCTTTTTATCTCCGAAAAAAAACAGTACTCAAAAGCGTCAATAGTTCTTATCCATTGCAAATTCACTAGTAGATTTTATTGTTCCCATGTATTTTATAAAAAGACTGATTATATTTTTTATTTTCAACTGTGTAGACTGTAAACTGAAGATGGGGCTCGTCTCCAAAACGTTTTATTGAACTGACTTGTCTTTAAATGTATAGTTCATGAAATTTTTATTAAATATGACTTCAATACGTGGTGCTTTCTTCGTTTTTAAATTCCTAGTAAGAGATGAGAATCGAATCCCGTCATTTTTGACGCGCCGTTTCCACTAGCTCTGTATATCTCTCGCGATGAAAGACTTGCATTTGACAATAATGCGGTGTAGGTAAAACCGATTCAACGGATTTCCCAACAAGGAATGAATGGTCAAGCGACCCACTTTCTTACCAAAACACTTCATGGAAGCTATTAGAGAATATTCAATAGCTTCAATAAAACTACTGAATGGTGTCCAATAGCTTCCAATATTAATCTCATATCAGAGGGAACATGTGGAAACCATCGAATGTTACATGACATTGCAGCTTAGCTTACTACTGAATGAATAATTTAAAAAATGAGTACATGCAAAAATCTCCTTCACATGTTCCATCCTATGCATAGCTTTGAGATGCCTTTGTTCTGTTTACTAGTGCTGAATAATTAGATTTCCTACACGTGAACGTAAATTTAATCAGTGATGAAAACTTGAGTTTTCACCATCGACAAAAACTTCACCATCAGCAGAGTGTTATCGCTCTCGGCCAAACGTTATCATAATCGACAAAACGTTATCACCTTCGACAAAACGTTATCATAATCAACAAAGCTTATCACCATCAACAAAACGTTATCACCATCAACAAAACGTTTTCACAATAGACGATGAACAAGAAATAGACATATATGACGACTTCGGCAGCAGATTGAAAGCTGATTTTACGTTCATCGTTAGCATAGCATTTCGATACGGCATGATGATCTTGCTTGCGTTCTCATTATTCTCGACGTCATGAGGCAAGTACAAGAATAGTATATTTGTTCGGAGGGAGAACTCAAACCGTTCATATCGTCTACCCAAACTTTGCCGAAAGCCCTTTATCACTGCGCGTGTGATATAACTCTACGTGTTTCTGAAGTTTATTGGCTTTCACATGACAGATAGGGTGGCAAGACCCTTTGTTATAAACAAGGTGACAAAATACGCTATCCAAGACCAATTTGATGCATCTTTTATTTAAAAAGGCTATCGTTATTGCGCTATAAAGCACACCTCTACCTTTCGTGCCTGCGACGTGAAGAGCGAATTAATGTTCTTAAAATTTATATAATAGAACATTTTGGAAAATGGATCATGATTGAATGCTCAGTTTCAACGCATGCGCCTATCGATGGCATTGTTCTAATATTAAAAATCTTTGCGCGTTAATTTTTGCGAAATCTTAAAAGCAAGAGTTTATTATGAAATTTAGATGGGAGTTCCAAATCATGGTGATTTTGAGTAAGAAAATGGTATGGTTTTGTAGGGCAGTGGATTTTTTCGTTTTATATATACAATTTCTTGGCAACCATTGTTACGTTATATCATCATAGGCGATGAACACAAATATGACCGGAAAGTTTTCTGTCTTTATTCTCCTACTGAACTCTATTGATGTAAGACTGCAAGGAAACAGAGTACATGCATTTCTGCCAATGATCAGAACAAAATTACAACAGAATAGCGTGAAGAAATTTAGCTTGATAGAATGACGTTTTTATGATGCTAATGTACGACTGATTCACCATGCCAGCATGGCTCACGTACTTGGTCACGTCATTGTCATTCTGAAACTCTAAATAAAAATTTTCGCCTTGGAGGTGGCATACGACAACGAGGACAGAAATACTCGTATATTTTCTATTTTCTTGAAGTCTTCTGGATTAAAGAAATGCTCGCATGTTTTTGATTTCCGTCGAAGTCTTCACGAGCAAATAAATGCTCGCACGTTTTTTTTTCGTCGATGTCTTCGCTCAATGGGACAAAGATGAGAGCTGTCTGTTGCTTCTAGGACATCACACATAAGTTCAATGGTCAGTACTGGAAAGAGCTGTCAGTCCAAGCAAGCGTCAGACACAGGATGTTTACGGTAGCGGAAAATAGGAAAAAGCGAAAAAAGAATCGTAGGTTCTCGGTACCTTCTCATGAGAAAAGAACTAATTTTAGTAACACTTGCAAAAAGTGACTAATGTAAATTGATGGAGTGGTAAATTTTGACGACTACTAATGGAAGTAATTAATAGATTGATATATGAAGATAGAAATATTAATGGGACTTGTGGAATATCTTTATGAAATGAAAAGCGCACAGAAAATTTTTGTACATAGTCTGATCGTAAAAGATACAGATGAAATAACTTCATAAATACAGTGATGGTTCCTACATATTACAAATGCTGACATTGTTGTTTCATTAAATTTATTACTGCGTAATCTAATTAGCATAACGAGCTGTTGACGCGTAGTTAATGTTAGTTTAATTATTAAATCCGAGTAAGTTAGTCAAAATCAGGAAGTTTCTAGTTTTTGTAGGCATTCAATTCTACGCTTCATCAAACTTTGCGTCAATTCGGTGATCCCAAAACTGCCGAAAATTGCCCTCGAAGTTGTCGCTTTCTAATTTCAGCCTCCATTAAGAAATCTCAAAGCCGTCAAGGCAATGGCCAGACAAACCCGAAATCGTAGTTGTGGATGTCATACAGAGAAGGGAAATGAATGTGAGAGGTGAAAAGTGTGAAGAAATTTCTCAAATAATATTTCCAATAAGGTTGATGAAAAACATCATTTTTTCAGAAATGCATTTAACATAGATTCATAGTTGATATATTCTCAACATAGGTATCGTTATGCCCATGTGAATAGGCAAAACCAAAGATTGAGGAAATGAACTTGACAGTCTTCCCAAATGAGATGCAAAGACGTCATCAACAAACCAACTGGCATATGATACTTTTTCTCGCGTGATATTTGAGTCTTAAATGAGGATAGGATGGCAGTTTAATTCTCAATGCAGATAATCTTCCGGTGCATGCAAAGTTACTCGTTGAAGTTCGGCGTCTTTTAGACTTTTTTAATTTCATGAGAGATAGTTAGGCTGATGGTAATTAAACCCAAAATGTTTTTTTATTTTTTATATACTTTTCAAAATTTGCTTCCGTGGGCGAATTATAGCTACAATGATAAAATAATTCTGTCCTTGATGATACTATGAGGACCGCAGTGATCAAAGAAATTTTTACAAACCACAATGTAATGCGGAGTTTTATCAATGCCGCAAAAGTTATAGAATTTCACCTAAATGACTATGATTTTCGTGCTTTGAATAATGATTGGATTGAAGGGCATTTACGACTGATCTCACAGACCAAGGGTCCCGTAGAATTTCATCATATGCATCCTACTGAATTTTCAAGTCTTCGATAACCTTAGCCAACTTGAGCTCAATAATCTAACAACTTGTCGTTGCCAAATCAATTAGAGAATTAGTATTGGAATTTTCACTATTAAAAATGAATCAATGATGACTTCAGGAAGCTAAAAATTCAAAACACAACAATAGCATCGCCTAGGAAATCAATTTGTATTTCAGGAAAATTTATTTCATTGTGAAACTCGAAAGATGAATCAAATTTCGAACATATGTTTAGTTTTAATTAGAGCGTCTAGCACATAAACTTGTAACTAGAAATACCAAAATTTCCGCTCCACCTGAAGACAATGGAATAATGTCTCTAAATATGAGTTCAGAATTGCTAAAAATTGTAATTCAATACAGGAAAAATACATAAACGAACAGAATATCTATTAGCACTATTTTGCAGTGCGTCTCTTGAAGTAAAAATATACTTTCTAGAACTTGTAAATGAAAACGTGAAAAGGAGTATAACGACTTGGGCACTTCTAAGCTCTATTTTGCAGCTTTCAATTGGCATCTGCAATATAAATAAAAGTCGACCCGTACATGAGAAATCAAAAATACCTGTCGAAAACACGTTACAGAAAATGCCTGAGGTAGAAATTGCTACTCAGCACCTGAGACGCCATCACGCTCTGAAAGAAAGTCTTGTATTTCTGGAGTGAGATTGACATATTTTACTGCGGATATTGGCCGCTCAAATTGGTATTGAGCTTTTTGATTCTCATTTAAAGAGAAATTAAACATAAATGGCTTTCTCAAGGGTCTCTACAGCAATAATTTATACTGAACTAAAAACCGCAGGTAGTTAGTGGACTCTTGAAGTTATGAATACTATCAGTATTTGTTCAATAATTTTTTCTTAATACAATTGTCTTCGGTTTTTTTTTGTTTTTTCTGAAATGCAAACCAATATAGCGTTGCAATTTCTGCTTAAAGATTCTGTTCTCTAAAACAAGTTCACTCTGTACTCTGAAATGAAAAAAGAGAGTCACTGCCTGCACTCTCACTGAAAAATTGTCGCCAGATGTCACTAATTCATTCGCTAAAATATTAGTCAGAAACTGAGAGGAACACTTTTTAAACAGTTAAGCTATCGTTAACAAAACGTTTGAAAACATTTTCCCCCGTTACGATTCAAAAAAATGAAATAACGTTAGTCTCCTCTTTTGAACGACTGCAGAAGTTCCTTGAGATCTTTCTTCGAGATCAATCTAGTGTCCAGACTATCAGTGCTGTTCTTCAGACCAGAAAATCGTTTTTCCAAAGCCCGAATTGAAGGCAGCATTTTCCGCAGTAGTAAGTTGGATGTGATTGAAAATAAAACAGCGTTAAGTGATGATAAAACAGCGGTAATCGAAGATAAAACAGCTTTTATTGTAGGCAAAACAGCTGAAATGGTAGGTAAAACAGCGATAATAGTATGTAAAAATGCGATAATTATTGTTGATCGATTAGTGGTAGTTGTAGGTGAAACGGCAATAATTGGAAATAAAACAGCGTTAATTGCAGGTAAAACAGCAATAATTGGAAATAAAACAGCGGTAATTTCAGGTAAAACATCGATAGTTGCTAGTTAAACAGTGGTAATTGCATGTAAAACAGAGATAATTGTAAGCAAAACAGCAGTAATTGTGGTTAAAACATGAAAATTTGCACGCACCACAGCGGTGATCTAATTTTTTTCCCCCGACGAACTCTTTTTCCAGTAAAGAACAAAAATTTATGAGCAGGAGCCTTCTTTTTACATTGACCCACAAGTTTCATCATTTTTGGGCCAGGTCCGTCTACTGGGCAATCTTTTAGCCCAGCTTGTACGTAGAGTCTGCATTCGCCTCTTGAGTATTCAGCGATGACCCCGCACGCCCGTCGGCAGATTGCGTCTCGGTATGACGGATGAGAAACCTCGATGATACTTTCAGCAGAATACACTGAGCGCCGCAGAGTTTCCTTCACAATCTTTCCGGACAATTTTCATGGGTGAAAAGAAAATGACGCTAAAAATTTGGCAAATTTACATTGCGCGAGGACACGTTTTTCATGCGCGAAAAGAAAACTCTGAAAAAAAAGATAAATGTACAGTACTCGATGGCATTTTTTTTACAGCTTTTACATGGTTCTCAAGCTGTAGAGAGGAGTGGATTTTTTAGCGTTTCATAGTACAAACTAGTTTTATATTCATCCCATCTGACCATATATTACGAATTCTTTGACTGACAGTGCAACGTCAAAAACATTTCACTGTGGTAACATTCTTTTCAAGAATGCACTGGATCATTCAAAATGATGTGACGACGATTACAATAGTTAAAGTTGCATCACGAGCTATAAGCCTTATCAAACATTTCACACTCGTTGACTTCGACTTCGACGTTTTTATCAAAACATCTTTGCTGATATCAGGATGTTTTTTCCTTGGAAAATGATGAAATTCATTTTGACTAAACAATATTTAATTTTTACAACAGTGGGTTCCTTTGTGAAGATAAACTCATAAATGAATTTTTGGATAAGGAATTCGTAAGCTCCTGAACGAATGAAGCACAGTTCATTATGATTGAGCAAAACTGCATCCAATTTACACACCCTTTAATAAAAATTGTAAATTGGTTCTAGCGGAGCGAAGAAAATTGCAAGCATTTTATTCGTAACCTCAATAATACTCAACAGCATTGAATGTAGTAATTTTGTTAGGCAATGAGTTGATAAAAGACGTGAGTTTAACCTTATATTTCTGGCCACAGATATCTATAATGATTTTTAAGCTTTGATGTCTCAATGATTGTCTTCAAATGCGTTTTATTACTTGAGAAAATGACACGATGTTTGGGGCGAATCCCTCATAAGACAAATAATTCATATACGCGGCAACTGGTAGCAGTTTTTAAAAGACTTGGGATCGAATTTTGACGTTAATTTTGTTTCCAAACGAATATTCACAAATAAACCCGAAAGAATTTAGTTAACGTTAATGTTTAGTTGTTAGTTAATGACAATTAGTGAATGTTAGT
>JACJUY010002605.1:12084-24482 GCA_014220935.1 Platorchestia sp. MABIK | reverse complement strand
TAAATTTCAGAAAATTGAGACAATGAGAATTGAAAAAAAAACAGTTTTTTTTTCAACTGAAGTCATTGTAAACTTGCAAATAAATCCGATCCCCTCAAACGTTACGTATAACTTACGAGGCTACAGTGTATTCAAAATGGGAAACAAATCACCCACTTGATCTTAATACTAGACTACAATGTAAGCACAAAAATATATCGTTGTTGCTTTCAACTTGCATGCATTCAACACAACAGACGGAGGAGCGATTAATCAAAGCCTTGTTTTTTCAGGACTTAAAAGACTCCTTTCAAAAATTAAACTCCACCATTACTGAATATAGCTCACAGAACCATCGATAAACTTATCAATAGAGTGTGTTGTATTTAGACCATGCTCCACATGCTCAATGAAGCATTCGTTTGAGCTTCGCGTTGAATTGCGATATGATCGTGGGCGGTGAGCAATTTTCAATGAAACATACACATTCTTTAACCTACTCAGCTCAATGACCTGGAATTTGCTATCGAGGCCTAGACGTGGAGGTGGACGCGTCAATGACATTAAGCTCATATACATATCGCCTGCTCCTCATATATAGTATAGTATTGTATATGGGCAGCAGAAAGAATACCCATCTCATTTCACTAATTATCTGGCTCATTAACAAATGCTTAGTTTTTAAAGGCGAAAACACATAATTTGAACAGTAGTAATAATTTTTTTCAAATCCGTTAAGCAGCATTGATTGATCTGATTGACTCAACTTGATTTTCAGGTTGTTCACAGATGAGGTGAATTTTCCTGATTGCCACAATGGCGACCGGTGCTGAAGCACTTCATTATCTGCCCCTCATTGTGCCGAGTGTCAAGAAGGGGAGCCGGATGAAGTATAGCCCCTCCTCTACCCAGAGCAGGCAATCCATAATGCTCACACGTGAATGATTCGTTTGTTCTGTTCATTCAGCTCGAAAATTCAACACGTATGCATCACAGATGTGAATAATTTTCAATGGAAATAATGCCCGAAATATGAGATATATCATGCGCTTGGGTGTACACACACAACAGCGCCAGTGCCGTCTAACACGAGAATGAAGCTTGATGGAGCACTTCATTTACGCACTCCTAATATCGCTGAATGTCACGCTGGAGATTTTTTCAAGGGTGCGCGGTGAGAGAAATTCCAATGCTTGCCACTCATTCAAAAGTTACCATCGAAAAGTTAGTGAAAGAAATGAATCCCATCGTCGTATCTCTTTCAGTATTTTAATATTCGAAAAACAGCTGTTAAGCGTGAGATAAATGAGGTGACGTCGTAAGAAATTAGAAATAAAGGGGGCCGTACACCTTTAGCACTTTTTCTTTTATTTGTGAACTAATGCTAATAAATTTTGATGGACTGATTGAACGAATGAAAAAAACATGGTGCACACTGTGAATAATATTTAATTTGCTTCATAGAAAATGAGTCACGACACAGAAAGCGGAATATAGGAAAACCCTACTCCTACTACAAATTAAAACCTTTAGACATGAAACAAGTGTCAATTGAAGGACAAATATTTGGGCCGAGGTAGGAATGTTTGAAACTCGTTTTGGTTTCGGAGATATTTTGAATGAAAACAAATTTTAATTTGCGAAAAATCTCGATTTTTTCCATTTTAACGGCCTGCAGTTTTTTACCTAATTCGAAAATCTTAAATTGCTACCCCGGGGCTGTGGCCCTATTTTTCTTCTTTCGGAAAAACATTATTTCAACTCTTTACACCAAAAATTGTAGGAGGAGTAGTATTTCGCTTGCGGAAAGCTTCAGGTTTCCACACAAGCGAAAAAAATGACATTTTTACTATAGAACATTTTGTTTGCTTTTAAAAACTAATTTTTGTTGTTGCTTTATGTTTATGATTGAAAAAGTTTTACAAGATTTGTTATTCAACAAGTGAAAAATTTTGTTTACAACATTTTTTTTACAACAGAAACAGCTCCTCCTCACCCCCAGTCCACCCACCCCTCATAGTGAGCGTTCTATTGCGTGCACGCCTGTAAAATTTATTGTGGATTTTTAGCACGTGTATACCTTTAATTTAAAGCATATCAATTTTTTTACAATTTTGTCCGAACAAAGGTGTACGGTGTCCTTAATTGTATGTGAGATTATGTGTATCTAGTGTGGACTAACTGCACTTATTTATAATGACCTTCAGCAATAGTGTGTAGTGCTTCATGTCTAGTTTAGTTTTAATTCTTCAGAACGAAAAAAATCTTCCTTTTGTACTTAAAAATTTGTGCACCAGCGACCACTTCTCTAGCAGTGCAGTCTAAATTTAACACACAAAGCACTCACGAGTAAGTTTTTCTTTATAATTAAAAGCTCTAAGAAAGTGAGAGAGTGTTATCACTAGCTACGATGACCACAGGCTCAATAAAAGGAAGATTAAATTAGTCTCCTCATTCCTTTTACGAAACCAGCAAACAACAAACAGCACGCTATCAATCCCCCAAACACTCCTGCCTCTTGATTAGACATCATGTTTGTTTTTTTCCGTGCATTCGAGTCATGAGAAAGGTAGGAAAAGAAGATGTTGCTTCCATTGCTGAACTTGAGAGAGACACTTCTTTCGTTACACGTGAGCCTTGCTTCAGAACCTGCTGAGCGTGTATGCTTGCTTTAACCGGAGCTCCATTCTACGATCAGGGAAATTATGCCTCCGGAGGCTAGAGACTTGCTGCGGAAGCTAAAGGAAGATGTCTTCTTTGACGGAGAGCTCGCTTTACGACCTGAAGGAATATGTCTCTTCCGACTGATGTTGGGCGTTACGACCTGAATGATCGTTTTGTTCCCCGGCTACGAGAATTACGGCCACTAAACCCGCACTAAATTCTTCTGTAACTTCGCAGACATTAGAACAGCGTTTGTAGCTTCAAGGGACAAGACGTGCCTTAGTTGTAGTTATGCCACTCGAATGCTGGGAATTAAAATATATAAGCATTTCTCGGAATAGCTCAGAGCATTAAGATTCAATCAAAAGCTGAACTATTATTTGGAGGGGAGCGGGAAGCGAGTGAAAGAATAACAACTGCATTTGATCTGACACTGGAGAAACGTTGTGATCCAGATGTCATTTCTGTAAGTTTTTTTCCATTATTTCATTTTCATTAGCTAGAAGAGAGAAAGTATGTATGGCAGCTGAATCCTTGTTCACGACTGACGCTTTCGTTAGTTGTGGGAACAGAAGGGACAAGGCTTTTGTATTTTTTGCTATGGGATTTCAATAATTCTAATCATTGACCGAAAAATGAGTCGATTAAGTTTTATTTTATCAGAGCTCACAAGTTCGTTTACTCATTTTATTCGTATAGATGATGTAAGATTTATTTACATATATATGAAAAAAAAATTTTTATCCATCACCACCATGTCAACAATGAACCCTCCGTGCACAAAAAAATGAATTCAATTGTATGATGTTAAAGAAGTTTACTCACGACAGAAGAATGTGTACCCCATCATGAAAATGGCGAATTTCTTATTCAGATTCTTGCACGTCGACGTTGCTGGACAATTTTACTGACAGGAACTCAGCTTTAATGGTTTAATACGCCTTCTCCCCCTGAAATGAAAAGGGAAAACAATGAAAGCCTTTGGAAACTCTCGACTCTGAAGCATCTGAAATTATACTTTTGAGACGCAAAACGGTTCTCCAGAAATCCTAATGTAAATTGAATTTCGTGGCTTTAATTATAAGTATCGCCTCGAGCTATCTTAATACTTAAATGAACTTTTCAATCACGCTGCTTCTGATCAAAGGCTCAGAGGCCTGTGACGAGAATAAAAATTTCTTCTGAGTTGCCGGATTGAAATCCGAGAGCTTCCTTTTAGTGGCGAAGATTTAATGAACAGATGATCTTCACCACAAAATAATAGGGTTGATTGGAAATCTGGTTTGGAGTACTGAGAATATTTTGCTTAAAATCTTTAAAATTTACTGATGAATTTTCATGCCCACCGAACCAATCGATACTTGAATGCAAAGACCAGTACTTGTTTGATTGATTAGTACCGTCAATTTAGAGGGCTTGTGCGAAAAATGCAGTTCAATCGAAACGTATATTTTTAAGCTCATGTTCAAGAAATACAGATTCGTCTCCTCCTTACAGCATTCTCCCTTCGAATTCTTTTGTTTGCAAGCCATCAATAATGCGAAAAATATTAATCGAATAAGATCGAGCGTGGGAAGTGAAGTAAAACTGTAAAGTATGAAATACAATATTAATGTTACTTTAAATATTTGATCTAGAAGCGAATTCTACGAGACAATATTCACAAAAAAAAACGATAAAATAAAGAGATGAACAATAACCAGTGAAAACAATGCTTCCCTTCCATTTTTATCAATATTCAGGCTCATCGAAAAATATAGTTTTTACGGATAAGTACTTCACACTAAAAATAATAGTTGAATTTTCGAAACCCATAAAGTTGCGTTGATCGATCTGACAGATGCTACTTAATTGTGAGTTTATTCACAAAAGCCAAGGTAAAATTTATTTGCCTTTTTGACGGTAGATGAATAATTGAATGAAAAACAATCGTTAATGTTCAACGTTTGATATATATACTCGGGGAAAGTACTTTTCTTAATTAAGGAGAATGATCATTAGGAATTTAGTAACGAAGAAAGCTCCACGAATTGAGATCATATTTAATAAAGATTTCATGAACTATAAATTTAAAATAAGTTAGTTCTGTTGAACGTTTCGGAGACCAACTCCATCTACAGTTAACTGTCTGCACAGTTGAAAATAAAATTATGAACAGTCTTTTTTTATAAAATACATGGGCACAATAAAATCGACAAGTAGATTTGCAATGGATAAGAACTATTGGCGCTATTGAGTTCTGGTTTTTCTTAGGATACAAAAAACGAATCTAAGATGCGTAAATCTAAATCATTTGACGCTGTGGACAAAATAGAGAAATTGTGCTCTGCTACAGGGTCACAACACTGCTCGCTGTGAAGGCGGATGGATGAATGAGGCGGTTGGGTCAGTGGTCTTCCGCCACGGTTGCTGACTCCACGGTGTGGGGCAATCCTAAAATAGAATGGCAAAGTCGTCATGCCCACACACCCAGATGTACGTTGTACACAACTAAACTTATACACAATGGATGCCCGCATCCGTTTAAGAATCACGTCCTTGTAGCGAAAGAAGGAGTCAACTTTAAGTGAATGAACAGACACAATACAGAGTTTTACAAAAGGAAAATAATGTGCAAAAAGAATTTCCAAATCTCGCGACATTTTATCAGTGTAATCTCCAAAATAGGGGAAAATACAATAGAGACGTTGCATTGATTCTATCACGGCATTGGTAACGGAGTGTTTCTTAGCCCAATTTTTTTTAATTTGATCATGAACAATGGAAGTATAAGGCACCCATTTTTTAGGAGAAAATTTTATAAGAAAGAAAACTACAGATGAAGATCGACGTAATTAGAACAAATATTGAATACACGATATATCAACGTTCGATACATGTATATATAACACAATCTGTGTATATATATATTAATATGACAATCTGTCTATATATATATACTATATACTACATGTATATATTAACTTGCTATATATACAGTATGTCCTACAAAAACACGAACCTAGTATTTATTTTCCCACTTTCAGTAATATACCTTCATAAGAATGTCATGAGCATTTGAGTTAATTTTCAAGGATAATCTTGCTAGAAACTAAATTCGTATGGTATTCTTATGATGGTATTACTGGTACGGAAAAAGAAATACTCGGTTATGGTTTTTGTGCGAGATACTGTATAACTTCATTTCTCAGTTAGATCTTTAAAGTTGTCAGTGAGTAAATTATTTTTCATCAAGCTCGAGCGTCAATTTTACTCATAATTTCTACACCAGTTCTATCTGCGAAAGAAACATAAATCCACTCACAAACATGTTAGGTGCACACGTGAACAGTGGACAGGTAGAGCAGTTTTACGTACCAGTGTGATTTTATGCGCAAGCATAAGGAATCTTTAGTTAGAAAGAAGTCGTTAAGTACAGAGACTTGATTTGGTACAGTGGTTAAGGGATCGGCCTTGCATGTTGGAGGCCCGGGTTCGTATCCCGGCACTGGCGCGGCGATTTTCCCCGTTGGATATAAGGGAGAGCTCAAGCACCATACCCCACTCAACCCAGGTGTCGGAAATGGGTACCGGCTTCACGGGGGAACCGTCATGGTGTCCTATATATAGTGTTAGTTATAAGACATTTGAAAAACCAATGCTTAAGATCATATGTATCAGGCTTGATTGGAAATAAAGCATCCCAAGATGCCGATGTTTGTTAAGAACCGAGTGCCGAGCGCTGAAACAATGTAGACTTGAAAGGTTGGAATAATCACAAGTCTAGACAAACCGAATTCTGTAATGTACCTACTAACGGTTAACACCCAATGATAATCTGCCTAAATACCTATGAACGTTCTACACCCAACGACAATCCGCCTAAATATCTACTAACGGTCAACACCCACTGACAATTTGCCTAAATACCCACTAACGATCAACACCCACTGACAATTTGCCTAAATGCCTACTAACGGGCAACACCCACTGACAATCTGCCTGAATACCTACTTACGGCTACAATAATATTGAGAGCTGGCAGCAAAACACATTAGGTCGAGGTAGTTGTTATCAATACTTGGTCCGAAGTTTTCAAGAATCGCTCTCCCATATTTTATCAGAAATAACGAAGAAGACTTAAAACTCCAAGATAATTTTGCGATACTTCATGCTGTGTCTTTTTCCGCCGAATTGGGTGTGAGTTGAGAGAAGTCGTACGTCAGCCCACGGGAAGTTATGAATTTGGTCGGCAATTGGCCAAGTTTTTGTGAGGTTTCCAGCCACAAATGACTTGACACCGTGAAGATCGAGTCAGCAATCCAGGCATGCAAAAACGATAACTGAAAATGTATTATGGAACATGGATAATATTGTCAGCCAGAGACAATTTCCGACGTATTTCTTGACTCAGACATACGTAACAGAGACAAGCGTCTGATTTTCACGACACGAGAGGTCACCTGATTCCAGAAATATCAAGATGTTAAGCATAGTTCGTGCACGCATCGAAAATATTTACTCGGTTGTCAGATTACAATGCAGGTGTTACTGGTGTTCGCTAGCTATTAACACTTTGACTGCGACGTGAGCTACCAGTGGTATATGGAATGAATTTTCATAATACTGCTCACCGACCAATAATTGTCAAAAACTTGATTTTATAAATAATTAATGAAAACTAAATAAATGCATGATCTAGTTAATGTTTACTTTCAACATTATTTACGACAAATGACGTTAACGACACGTTGAATATTGGATTTGAGTTGAATATTTGAGTTGAATATTGGACATCAGTTTTAGCCGCCGCAGTCAAAGTGGTAATATACTTCATTTACTACTACGTACTATTCCCAGCAATATAATATTGACGACACCGTAATTTCCAAAAAAACGTATTTTGGATCAGTTGACATTCGTCACCATCTACAAAACAAATTTGAAGTAAAGCTGCCTCCAAATTCTACTCACTGCTATGTACTGATGTCATGTAACTATGAATGTGATACCTATAAGAGTATCCCGTAAACATGTACCAGCTTTAGAAAGAAAAATAAGAATTCGTTCATTTTTCTTCAGAGGAAGCTTCAATTTAGTTATATATTATGGATTGAGATGCTAATCAATTATATGAAGCCTAATGAACTTCCAGGCTTCATAATCCAGGTCCACTTCCTTAAGAGGAGTAGGGATGAGGTAATTATGAGAATCCTCAATTCCAAAAAGGAAATTTTCAGCAAAAGAATTTAAAAAATAATTCAATTCTTGTGGATTTTATCACATTATTTACGCAAAATACGAGTGAATTAATGAAAAACTCCAATTTCACTGCCCGCATTGCAGTCTCTTTCGAACAAACATTTCTCAAAACTCGAACTATCGCAAATGGCACGCTCTAAGTTTGCCTCTCACAGAATCCCAAGTTTGAAATAGCAGTAATTAATCGACTTTTGTGCAATCGAAACTTGGTAAGCGAAGCAAACAATCCACAAGAAGTTGGGAAGCGCCGTGTGAGATAAGCTCTAAAGTTGCATGAGCGCGACCGCGAAGTCAACAACGACGAAAACGAATAAAAAAAAATTGTGCGAATAACTTTGACTGTTGTTTTGTTGTTGATGTCCCGGTTGCTATTTTAAAAATATGGCTTCAACATAAAACACGTATGAGAGCTTTGAAATTAAATTTTTTCCTATTTTTCGGTTAACAAAACGAAATCATTAAAGCCTGAATAAAACAGAATTGTAGTTGTGTTGGTATAAGTTTTTTCCGTGTGTCCTTGTAAAGTTAACTTACTCCAAAATAACTACGTTAATTGTACAGCTCATTTTTCAAGGTTGCTGTCTATCATTCGATAAGTCGAAGCAGTGCATGCACACAGCATTGGACATATATGTAGTTTAGATTGAACAAGTTAGTTTGTGCATCCCTAATCACAAGAAAGGCGTTCCGAATAGAAGAACAGGAACTTATTTTATTTCAAAAAACATAAAGCCAACCTAACCGTCAGCTCATGCCCTCGTGAGTGTTAATTTCCATTGATGTAATAGTGCTCCTTGAGACAAATTCAATGTAGTTTTTGGGTCTGTANGAGAGCTTTGAAATTAAATTTTTTCCTATTTTTCGGTTTACAAAACGAAATCATTAAAGCCTGAATAAAACAGAATTGTAGTTGTGTTGGTGTAAGTTTTTTCCGTGTGTCCTTGTAAAGTTAACTTACTACAAAATAACTACGTTAATTGTACAGCTCATTTTTCAAGGTTGCTGTCTATCATTCGATAAGTCGAAGCAGTGCATGCACACAACATTGGACATATATGTAGTTTAGATTGAACAAGTTAGTTTGTGCATCCCTAATCACAAGAAAGTCGTTCCGAATAGAAGAACAGGAACTTATTTTATTTCAAAAAACATAAAGCCATCCTCACCGTCAGCTCATGCCCTCGTGAGTGTTAATTTCCATTGATGTAATAGTGCTCCTTGAGACAAATTCAATGTAGTTTTTGGGTCTGTATCCTATAAACTTTTAAGTTCCCCTTATCGACTAAAGATTCGAGTCATTTTCCATAATGATGATGAAAATTGGGTTGTCAAAATTGAGCTGTCAAAACTCAGTCGTCAAGAGAGCTTTGCTTTATTAATCCTCAGTGAACAGATCAAACACGCAGCGGGTGAAAGTTTAGCACAAAATTTCATTTTAAGAGCTGATTGCTATAACGTTTGATAAGACGGTTCTAATAATATTTTTTCCTTGGTCACTTTATTGTGATTTGGACAAGATACGAGAATGATTTTCATAAAGCGCCTTCAATTCTTTGTGCTATTTTGATCAGTTATGCTCTAACAAACCACGACTGCATCAAGCGTCGAGAAATCCTTGCTTGTGTCAGTGTCGCACACGTTGGCATGTCTGTTAACACGACGTCTACACTGAAAGATCACCAAGAAATTAACAGGGTAAGCAGAGTTTCTAATGAAACTTGAGATTTAATTGCGAAGCACTTTCAGTAAAAAATCATTCATGGAAAATAGGCACAGCAATGTCACCTCGTGCTCATGTCGCAAAGTGGGTTTGCAAAGTTAGGGTTTACATCACTTCACTTAATTTTACAGATACAATACTAAATTTTAGGAAGTGAATGAAAGGAATGGTGACAGAATTGTCCGGCCAATTAAAACACAATAAATTAAGCATTTCAAGGCCAGAAAATAAATGAGTTTGTAGTCTTGCAGTCGAGTTGCAGTCCCCCCCTCATTCTGATGTCGCTCACAACTTAGTGTAAATGCCAGCCTAATGGCTGTGCCTGTAATAATGGTGATGGAAAATATTCATCAGTAAGCAAATGAGTTTAGACCAGCAATTTACCATGACTCACACCGACACAAGTTTCATGAATATTTTAAAATAAATAAGTTATTTTCATAAATATTTTCATAAATATTTCAAGGCAAGTTTCATATATATTGAGAGGATGTTACTGTGATCATCAGTACAGATACACTGAAGTTTCAACATTTAGATTATTTAAAACTCACACAAGTTTTCGTGCAACTTTTCAATTTTCACTGTCTCCAGAGTAATGCATCTTTAAAGTATGCAGTTTTGAAACAGATTTTACACGTTTCCTTTACAAGTTATTTTATTTAGAACTAAGTCTCAAAATGTCGCAAAAATTTCTCATAAGTACTCGATTTATCACACATACACACGCTGCCAGCACTCGTTACCTATATTTACTGCACTGCGTCGTTCAAAGTGAAATACCATCAGAAACTGCGATATTGTGTGTTGCTGCTCGAATAATTCGAAGGCCGGTACGGCTCAATTTGAGGCTAGCAACCTGAACGTGTTCAAATTATATCATCCAATTATATAACGAGACTCAATGCGGAGAGAGAGACGCCCACTTCGTTAGCCATGAATGCTGCATGAGGTGAAGGAGGCTCAAACTTGCTTGTGGGCCTCAAGAAAAATTGCCGTTCCCACGATCAGGCAATATGAATGCAAATTGGAAGCTTGGAAGCTCTTGTTGTACAGAACAAATGCCTTCCTTTGTTACGTGGAGCATGTGCCAAACTTCAAGTGCTTCGTAAGTGTGTGTGCAATTCACCGACCGAATACTTATAAAGTGGTCCATTAATTACAGGAATTCAACATTTTTAAATGCATGTTCAATTGAACGATCGAATACGTTTAGAGTATTCGGGCAATACTTCAACTGAATACCTTAATACTTTCACGTTCTTGCGATTATCCGAAATTTTTTGACTTATGTGCAATTCTCCGACTAAATGCTTTTAAACTGTTCGCGTATTTACAACTATGCTAACTTTTTAACTGGACCTGTATATTTTCCAGCGATGCCCTTCTTAAGTGGTCAATCAAGAAATTTTGCGTCACTCAATTAATCAAAGCCATTGCCCACTGAGTAGAAGAGTGTCGCGTTATAATTATGATGCGAAAAATTAACTCCAAGTTCTTATTTTCAAAACAAAAGAAAAAATTTTTTAACAAAATTAAGTTAATCAAAAATTTATCCTACTTCTTGTATCGCACTCGCGTAAATTCACAATAAAACTGCCGCACACAAGCACCTGCCTGAACCACAGCAATACATTGCGTCAGTTCATGGCACAACAGCAATACACTATCCACTGCATCACACTACCATACCACAGCAATACATTGTGTCAGTTTATGGTCTCACAACAATACACTATCACTGCATCACACTACCATGTTGTACTCTATCATTCTCTGAAACAGCATTGCATAGCTCTCTAACTTTCAATGCACAGCACAACTGCAGTCTCTGTTGTGTGCACCTGTACCTCACAACTGCACTAAGTATTCGAATAGTTTTCTATTCTGTGGCATCGGTGCATCGCTAACTTTCTGTTAGAGAGACAGTTCCAGGTTTCAACGGCATGCAATACGCACCAGAATAATAGAACGCATTCTGAACTTGAACGCTATTGCACCACAGAAAGAAGACCACACCACGGCGACATTCGGGACGATTCTTGAGATTTTAACATTGGGCAGATATCTAAATTAAATTTACTAATTTTTAGCACTTAGACTACGACGTGAGATATCGGTGACCGCCCATGGAATTTTTACATATATGCTGCTGACTGATCAAAAAGTTTTACACTCAACTCTCATGAATACCATATCAAAATTGAATGAGACATGGTACAATTAATTTTTGTTTTCAAAACTGGCAACTAAAATTGACTTTATCCTGAGTTTAATTTGAATTTCACTTTCGTTCACTACAGTCAAAGTGTTAAAATGGCATGTGAAAATTTAGACTTCAACCTCATTCCTGATTCCCTTGGGACAAAGTATTTATTCTGTCTTTTGTATCACGGAAATATTGTTTGAGTTGGTCTGAGAAATAATTTTTTCTTTAGCAAAACAGTTAATTTTATTATTATTTCCTACGTTTCTCAGTTTTTAGCTTGGTAACTAGGTTTCATAATTCGACTGCTTGGGGTATCTAAAATTACGTTTAGGTTGCCTAAATAACGAAAATAAATTGCCTGAAGTCCTTTTTTAGTGACGGAATGGATACAAGGAAGTCGATAGCTATCTCCACTAATGAAAGACGAGTAGAAGAACTAACGAAATGAAAATTTCCCATTTACTTTGCTCACTATAACTTCTTCCCCTATCGGGAAACCTAAAAACCTTCCGCAACGGTAATAATCGATAGGCCATTAAAACTAAAAGATGTTGAAACCTGAATTTTTTAACTTGTAAAATGTTA
>JACJUY010002604.1:54234-69055 GCA_014220935.1 Platorchestia sp. MABIK | reverse complement strand
AGTTAGTTTTTTCGATCGAGTTAGTTTTTTCGATCGAGTTAGTTTTTTCGATCGAGTTAGTTTTTTCGATCGAGTTAGTTTTTTCGATCGAGTTAGTTTTTTCGATCGAGTTAGTTTTTTCGATCGAGTTCGTTTTGTCGAAAGATTTAAAATGTGATTCATTTCCAATACGAAGATTCTAACGCGCTCTCTATGAATGCATTCATTTCGAGTTCTTTTGGATGCGATTATTTCGAACAAGCCAATTTTGGATGTCATTATTTTGAATATCATTTCCGATGCGATCACTTCGAATGCTATCACTTCGAATGCTGTTTTTTCAACGCAGATTTTAATACGCTCTTTCGAAAGTACGAAAGTGTCGAACTTTTTAGTTTTCAAAAGTTGAAATGTCTTCTATTTCGTGCCGACAAACACTGTTCAGGTTTTCTGCTCATTTTGAACACCATTTAATATTGATAAATTTTCATTCACTAAATGCTGATAATTTCTAGTTGGCTTTCGATGCGATACCAGATACCGGAGTTTTTCGTTATGTGTACCAAATTAGCCTGTGAATGTGAGTTACACATCTCTTAATGCACTGTTCGTAGTCAGTGCAGGATGTGTCGAGTGTACGTAAAATAGCGTATCAGATCACATGCATCATTAGGCAAACCTTTAATTTTTTTCAAATAAGTGAAACCTGTCTCAGTGACTTAATATCGCACGTCGGGATCAGAAGCGAGATAACCAAGAGTTTTACGTAGTCAAAGAGGTACTTAGGCCAGCGAAAGTTCCTCTGCTGAGTTGGCTCAAACCCGTGTAGTTTTTTGAGGGTAAGATGCCAACTTTGATCAACAGCTCCGATAAAAAGAGAACAGTTCACGTAATTATTTTGCAAGTGATCTTCAGAAACGGCTCAAACCCAACGTTTTCTGACACTCGATCTAAAAAGTCCATCAACAAACTTTCAGTACCGGCTGTCCTGTCACGACAGCTTAAAGTATTAAAAAATCCGGCTCCATGTACATAGGAACAACTGTAACGTGTGTTCCGGTCCGACAGTTGAGCCGTCACGGCCTCCATATGCTTGTATTTTGCAGAGCAGGCCACCATTAGTTGCGCAATCGCACTAACGCTCCTGAGAACTGGCCTTGCACGCACAACCCAGCACAACCCGTCGGGCCTTCAGAACTAATGATTCTGAGGTCATTTTGTGGATGTTTGATTAGCCTTTATATTCCCAATGCGGATCTAAACCACTTTAATCGAGGTCCGATAGTTACAATTTCTCTTTCGTAGCTCAGGTGCGTTCGGTTAATTGAATGAGAAACCTCAGAGACATCGTGGAGGTCAGTGAAAATAGCTTAGATCCTCTTTTGTGTCTCTCGAGCTAGTGGTATTGGCTTTTTAGTCAAATTTATTTCAAAAATAGAAAGACTTTTCAATATAGATTATTTTTGATCTGTGATTGAGGTTTACGTATGAATTTAAGGTTCTTCTATTTAGTTTTAAAAAACCCTTCAGATGAAATTTTGAACTCTGCCAGTAGTTGTGAAACAAACTCAATTGTTTTTCCACTGTTTTTCGAGAAAATTTCACATTGAAATTGATCGATGATGTGATGAAAGGTATCCTAAAATACATTCATAAATACGTCTTCCAATAAGTGAACGAAAAAAGTGATCATTGTTGCGTACTACCGTGCATTACTACAGAAATTGCTTCGCTGTGAAGCTAGTGTGAAAGTCGAACTCCAATTGGAAATGCATAATAAAACGTTCAATCTTCGAAGCATGCCATTTATGATACTACGGACGATCAAACAAGCTAAATATATTAGTAGGTCTTACCTGCTATTCTATTAAGACTCGAGCGGCTTCTTCCGTAAATTTGAAAAAATATTCTGGTACTTATGCGTAAGTTTGATGAGTGATGATTGTCTGTGCGAAAATTGTTTCTTTTATTCTTACTCTAGCTCCAGTTAGTGATAAGTCTCTGAAGGCATGTTTCTTTGTTAACAACTCGGGTCCATCGGTTCGTTCCTAATGCCATATTTTATTGTATTACGCATTCTTTACCTCTCATCTCTTCCATAGGAAAGTACTCATTTTGGTAGTGCCACCCAATTTACTTTTGGGACGACTATGCACTCATATATAGTGGACTGCGTAAGATAACCGTTCAACCAAAGGTATATTTTGCAAGTGATCTTCAAAAATATTCAAATTTTTTGCAAGTACTCATTTTGGTAGTGCCATCCAATTTACTTTTGGGGCGACTATGCACTCATATATAGTGGACTGCGTAAGATAACCGTTCAACCAAAGGTATATTTTGCTGCTTGTAGTTATGAGTTGTTTCATAGTTGAGTACGCTGTGTTTTTCCTTGATCTGCTTCTTTCTCGAGAAGAAGAAAGCCCTCTTCTATGTAACCTACATTCTGTATGATCGCCTTCAATGCCCAATTTGTCAACTTTATGCCTCAATCATTCGAATAACCGGTTGAGAAACCTCCAGGCAATCTTAAAGTAGGCTTGAGGGAATACGGCCAATAAACTTTAATTACAATACTCGTAATAATCTTGCTCGCATTTTTCGTGCAATTTAATGTCATTTGCCGCTCCGGATATGAGGTTCAAGATTACTTGATTACCTATATAACGTTGATATTTCCATGACAAATCATTGCATTTGCATTCAACTTACGTCTCATCGTGATTTCTCGCGCGTGGTGAAAGTTATTTTTGCACAGCTTGAAGAGATGTCACTTGACAATCGAGGCTCGTTGCTATTCTTTCCCAGGCACGCCCTCCGCATCGCTCTCAATCTGTCTCGTGGCTCTTGAGCTATTGGCGTAAACTGCACCTGTCTCTCTCAGCTCAACCGACTTCCATCGGACATAGCCCATTCATGCCTAACATTACAGAACAACAATATCTAAAAAGTGAAAAAATCCTAGTAACGTTAGGTATTTTATCCCGAAAATAAATAAATCGAAAACGTTTCGGAGGCCCGCTCCATCGTCAGTTTTGTAAAATACAAAGTATGATCAACCCAAGCATAAAATCATGATCGTTAAGATATTCTAGGCTATATGAAACAAACAAAAAAAGAACAATACAAAACAATACTAGTCTCCTGACTGGTTTTCCTTGAAACAAGCATGGATCGTCGACAAAGCGTGCATTTACTTTCCTAATTACTGAAATGCAGAATATCACCTCAACGTTTCTACTGCAATGCTGAATCTCTAAGAGGGGAAAGTAATTAATTAACGTTTTTTAGAGGTATAAATGCATTTCTAATTGTGAAAAGCATTTTCAAACGGTAATAGCAATTGATCTACCGTAGCGAAATTATCCAGGCCTACCGACCAGCAATCAATGTTCGTCACGCTTCCAATAGACCTCCTCAGTTTTTGCTTCTCTTGGAAAATTGTCGTTCTTGTAATCTGCCGTTTTGTTCTGAAGATTAACATTGCGCAAACTGGCTAAACGTGATGAATTTCTGTGGCCTTTTAAATTTCACTTTCGTAACTGTCACGAGCGAGATCGACAGGCAAGCGAGCATTTCTCTGTGTGACTCGCGGCCTTGCTATTGCAGCCCGGCAGTGTTCGGTGATTGTCCAGAAATACTCTTCTCAGAGACTATTTTATTGCTTCCTTAAATTCACGATAAATAGTAAATTCCTCCATTACACTTGAGTGCTCTGTTTTTAAGTGTAAATGAAGGAATGTAAATGAAAAATGAAAAAAAGGAAGCACAAAAATCTCGAAAAAACCTTGTCAATTTTTACAATATCATTGGAATAAAATAATTTCCATGCGTTCATTCAGCTCCTGCTAGTCAAAAATGTATCTATAAAAAAACCTTTGGTTGATAATACTGGTTGAATAACGCACACTATATGCTCGGTATCAACTAGTTCAACATACATTTAAGGAGATTTAAACGAAAAATAAATAGTGATTCCAAGTGTAGAGTCAACAAGGCACCGCGATATTTTCATCTGAGAGATGTCTGCTGATTTTTCTTGGGATGCATATAGTACAGTGTTGCACAACGCTCAATGTTCTTCTCAATTTAATAATGATATCTTCACACATGCTTTATTGGATTCTACAACGTTATATGTCTCCTTTTGCCGTGTGCTGACAAGATGACTAAAGGAATCGAGCATCCCGTTGAATAACGTCAATGTAGATCACTAGACGTATCATGAAATGTTTTGACACTTCTTGCAACATAACACACAGTTGATTAAATATGATATCCGCTTCTAAATTTGGCCGAGCGCACTGACTGGAAAAAATCATTTTCAATGAAATGATAAACATTAACAATTTCTGTGTCGCTCTGAAAGAACTCTGGCTTGCCAAACTAATAAAAAATAACTGAATCATTAAATAATAATAACAATCTTACACATACATTTCATAGATACAAATGTCATTTGGACTTTCATTCCCCATTAATGAAGGAAAATATACCGTGAAAACTTGCCAATATAGTGAAGGGCCTTAAATTTAAAATCGAAATGTCTCTCGCGCTAAAGAGCTTTTCCATGTCAGCGAGCCTCGTCGAGTATTGAAGGTAATCCCAGCCCTGTAGAAGGTATTTTGATGTCTCTTCAATTAAAGGAGTCGGCAGCAATTGCACGGAGAAAGCTTGGAAAGAAGAACTGGGTGGAAGAATCCATCACCGTCGCCGCAGGACCGATGATGCGCGACCGACTCCGCCTCGATCTGACTCCAGTGAGAGCTGATGGGTTCCTCCGTGCATGGTTTGCCAGGTTGTCCTTTGATCTGGCTCAAATTCTCAAACTTGGCGTTTTGTAACCGTATGAACCAATTTTCATTTGAGTGGCCGGATGCTGAATGCTATTGATAGATTTTTTAAAGTCGAATTTGAGAATGCTAGCCCGGAAAAACTTCCTGTTAAATTTGCACCACCTCCCATAGGCGTAGCCACTTCCCCATCCCATTGCTTTCCTTTTCCTTCGTTTGGTAGTGCCTGCTCTTCAACGTTTTCAACAAAGCACGGCGGGATTTACCACTTCATGTTCTACTGACGTATTCTAAGTCTTTCTCTGAAAATGATCTGGAACGTTGATTTGCATCCTGCCCCCAAAAAAACATTTCCCCTAAATCTACTTTATGATTTTTTCAAACCTTTGGGTAAGTCCCATTTCTTCTGTGAAATATTGAGATAGGAAATATTAATTTTTGTGGTGTTACCCTTCGCTTGCATAGAATTAATTCGCATATCCTATCATTATACAAAACTCCATCGATGGACTCACTGCACCTAGGATTTTTGGTTATGATTTTCTAATAGAATGTTTTGATGTGAGATCAAAACACCTCGTGTTTTGATTTTTCTTATAGAATGCACTCGTAAGTATACTGCCGATTCCAAACTTAGTAACATGCGGTATGGTAATGCTAAGGCTTCAAACAGTACGACTCCCTTGAAAATCATCAAGTGAAGAAGAATTCTGGAGCCGATTTTCTAGCTTTGTTCGGTTACTGTCATTGTATTGATTCTTTCTCATCATTCTTTCTTGCACGGAAAGAGCAAACGCATTATCAATTGATGTAGTATACACGTTTCACAAATGAATGGTTCTGCCCAAGTCTTTGTTTATAAATTTTTTTGCTCTGGACTTTTTCTTTCCGTTCGATATTCTTAATCTCTGCCAGCGCAATTCTCGACTGTGTGCTTTCCAGTTTCAGGTTTGATTTTATTTCTTGTATTTAGATTAGGGTAAATTTTCAACCCCGCTTTCTCACCTCATTCGGAAATTCTTATTTTTCATTAACAAATGACGTGCCTATGTACGAGAGACTGATTCCCTTTCAGAATCATTCACCATTTGTACTACACGGAGGCTTGATTGATCGAGATAGAAGCAGAAGTTATCCTAGTTCTTTTTCTACTTTGCAATTCCTAACCCTAGCTACCGTTAAAAGCCTGAAGTTCCAACTGCTTTCTTATACCAATTAAATAATCGATACACTAGTGATGAGAAAATTAATGCATAGCACGCTTCATAATTAAATATAACCTGAACAGTTTCCGCGTTGTTGTAATGTAATTTCAAATCGAATCATTCCTACTAGTCATAACGAGTAGAAACCTGACATTGAGCTGGTTATTTTCTCTATTGGATGAGATTCCATTCCCTTTCAATAGCTATCCCACCATGAGAGTAAAATACGAACACGACGCGCTGAAACATTAACTGCTGAGTGAGGTGCACTGTGTATGACGCACTTCAGTGGCGCCTGTAGGTGACGACGCAACGCTGCCGGCACAGTCACGCTCTCTCGGCTGCTGTGTCTTGCGGTTGTGCTCTCAGTGCATCGCCGGCCGCAGTCGAGGGTGGATGTGCGACGCGCTGATAGCCAACATCGTTGGTGCTACAAATTGCTACAGCTCTTTTTCTAAGCTTGCAATTGTGAACAGTTCGTTATTGATAATATGGAACATTGAATTTAATCAACTGACGATGACTCCAGTGCCATGTACCTGTAATTTATTTACTGGTGAAATAATTTCATAATTAAGTTGAGTTTTTCTTTTAATTGTATTGATGTACGTTTTTCGCACCTTTTTCGCGTATAATTTGTGCTTTCCAGTAGTTCATTGGAACAATTTTTAATTACAGACTAGTCATTTCGAGTACCAGTGGTGCTAGTTACCTGTAACTGATACTCTTTACACATGACTAATCATGGGAAAGAAATTTTTCTCATTGTGATTTGTAAACTTTTGCGCCTTCTACGTGCTGCTTACAAATGTGCTTCAAGTCTAAAAAATATGTTAATGATGAACACCGGTGTTTGGAGCATCGCATACTATTTTGATTATCTTTGTTGTTCATACTTATCTCTTTCAGATGTATTCGGAGGCTTGAAAAGTACTTTTTCGTGTGTTTTATACGTTCAGCAAGCTAGCTTGAGAGTTTAGAAGCATTGACGGCTTAACACGCTCTTGTGAATCCTTCATTTCGTTCTAAACTCAAAATAAAATTGTGTTGCACAACGCTAGCATTAGATAAGCGTGTTCGGTGTGAAAGTGACTGCCATTGCCGATTTTTTTTAAAAGTTAATTATTATTTCGTCAACCATTTTTGCTCATTTTCTAAAAGTTTTGTGCTTTCATCAAACTAAAAATGACTCTCGAGTACGAAATATTTGTAGTGTTTGAATATTGAATTTAGAAATCAGCCTATTGTTAAACTGAAATCAAATGATTTCAATTAGTGAGTCCCTCAGAATCCGTTTGCTTTCGAGCACTTTATTTTACTATCAAATTACCGTCAAAATGTACGTCGCCTTAGGAATATCGAAATATTGTTCTATACGTCAATTGTTTTGCACCCTACTTTAAAATATCAAGTCATTATCAATCTAAAATGATCTGCTTCCGTGGAATTTTTCCCATACTCACAGTGGTCATGAATTTTATTAGGAACCCGGTCTGCCGAGCAAACTATAATTCGCCAATCGCAAATGGTCTGTAAAAATTTTATTGCATCATACTTTGTACTACATGTACACCAACAGTAAATCTTGTGTGAAAGAATAGCTTGCGTGACGTGACTTCCCAGTATTGGCTTCTGAAAACTACAGCAAAAACTCTGGTAACGATCGCTTTAAATTTTTGTGAGCCTCATCGTAAATCAGGCCGCCCTTGCATGTGATTGGTACTCATTGTGCAGTGCTTCATTATCCGCCTTTCCGGACTGTTTCCGCGTCTACTTGCGCATGGGGTTTATAGTAAACAGTTCCGGGCCTGTGTATATCAGAACGACTTCCCTGATAGGGGTCAGCTGATCCAAAATATGTTGTGTTGCCTAATGTTCGCCTAAATCACAGCCTGTAAAGACAGTGTGTACATTGGTCCTACGCACGACTTCTGAAACCCGTAATTGCAGTCGAAATACGGCCATGGCAGTCGGAAAGCACTGCTACAGCACTATGCATAGCCGCGGTAGTCCATTAGTTCAGCTTTAACAACTCAAAGCATAGCTGAGCTGTGGCAGCCTGTGATCTCAACCACTGTGGCCTGCAAGTAACTCTAAGTAGCATCAAAGGTTTGCTCTATCAGCTCTTCGCACAGTCGTAGCAATTGATGAGCAGAGCCATAGCGACTAATAAGCACAGTCGCAGCAACTGACACACACAGCCGTAGCAGTTGACATGCACAGCTGTAGCAGTTGACATGCAGAGCCAAAAACACTGATATGCACAGCCGTAGCAGTTGACATGCAGAGCCGTAGCAGTTGACATGCAGAGCCGTAGCAGTTGACATGCAGAGCCGTAGCAGTTGACATGCAGAGCCGTAGCAGTTGACATGCAGAGCCGTAGAAGTTGACATGCAGAGCCGTAGCAGTTGACATGCAGAGCCGTAGCAACTGATATACACAACCGTAGCAGTTGACATGCACAGCCGTAGCAGTTGACTTGCACAGCCGTAGCAGCCCTCAAGCACGACAGCGTGGTCCACATATCGAACTAGCATCAATGCTCTGCTGTACCAGACCTTCCCTAAGCTGTAACACCCCGTAAGCACAGCTAGTTGCAGAGGCTCGTAAGTAACCCGAACTGGCACCAAAGCTCTTCTGTACCAGCCTTTGGCTATGCTGTAGCAACTCACAAGTGCAGTGGCAGTAGATCGTAAGTAAGCACCAAAGCTCCTTTGCCTTTGCTAAGCTCGTAACTAAGCCATACTAGCATCAAGGCTCTCTTGCCTTTGCCAAGCTGCAGCAACTGAGAAGTGCAGCCGTAACCAGCCATAACTACAGCTGCGTGCAGGCCCTGCAGCTACGCGGGCGTGGCCGAATGTCGAGCTCTGCTCAGCTCAACTCCACAACTGTACTCTGCCTGAACGCCTCGAGTATTTCTTTCGGTTCCGTTGCTGCGTCCTGGAACTGGTGCCGGATTTTCGAACAATTCGCGTCGGTGCAGCGAAAAGCGCACGTTCGTTTGAATGAACTTGCCGACTACACAATATTCTGTAGGAAGTAGAGTAGCAGCGTCCACGTAGCAGAACTTATGCCGTGCTACCTGTACCATACGATGATCGAAATTGTTAGAAAATTCAGCCCCGGTAAAATGATGTCCATGATTGGCAGACTTCAAGCTCCGCACGCAAAATCTGCTACTCAAGGGCTCTTTTTATTCGCTCAACACGAGAAACTGAAGCTTCATATTGTCGAAAGATTTGAACGTGAGAACACACGTAGAGAGTATGGAATGTATTTTTATTTGCAACCTTAATATTCGAGGTTATTGAACTGTTGCTATACTCTAGATTCTTCACGAATATACTTCTAAAACAACTTTTGGGCTGTTTTTGGTTTTGGGATAGCTTTTAACCCCGTTGAAATGTTGGAAGAGCTTTTATAGAATTTGGTTTCGGAACAGCTTTTGTTCCAAGAGTGCTACAGGTTTTGCAACAGCTTTGCACTGTTATATATTTTGGAACAAGCTTTGTACTGTAATATATTTTGGAACAAGCTTTGCACTGAAATATATTTTGGAACAAGCTTTGCACTGTAATATATTTTGGAACAAGCTTTGTACTGTAATATATTTTGGAACAAGCTTTGCACTGTAATATATTTTGGAACAAGCTTTGCACTGTAATATATTTTGGAACAAGCTTTGCACTGTAATATATTTTGGAACAAGCTTTGCACTGTAATATATTTTGGAACAAGCTTTGCACTGTAATATATTTTGAAACAAGCTTTGCACAGTTGTGTTTTGCAGCCGCTTCGTACTAGTATAGCTGATAAAACAGCTATCGTATTGGCGTATACGTTTGGCGAAAGCTTTTGTACTTATATAAATTTTTGTACTCTTTATAAGTTTTGCAACTGTTTTAATATTTGTCATGAATTTGCAACAACTTAACTCTTAATAGGTCTTCTGGTGCTTTTCTATTGCACTATGAATTGAATCCGCTTTGATACTGTAATTTTTTTTACCCAAGTTTTTCTACAATTATGGGTATTAAAATTCAATTTGTAGTGTAATAGGTCTTGAAACAGCTTATGAATTGTTAAGAGTTTTGAAATAGCGTTTGCGTTATTATAGGTTTTGGAAAACCTTCATTACTGTTATAATTAGGCAACTGCTTTTTACTGTCGTAGTTTTTACACTGCTTTTGCACTTCTATGGGTTTCGAAACAGTTTTTTTTACCAATTTTGGGTTTGAAAAAAGTACTGTGTCGTTCTAAAGCTTAGGAATAGGTGTTGCATCGCCCCGCAATGTATACATGAATTCTTAATTATCTGAAGGGGCTTCGATGCTTTATCTCGAATGAAGAATGGTTTAGCTATTGCATCTAAACAAGGAGGCTCTTTCCAAGATACAAAAGTGATACTGAAACTGTTCATTTCATGAAATACTGTATTCAACTAGTAGATACGTGCTTAATCTTAATAAACAAATTATGAACGATAGCTATGTTCCAATGCATGTTGAATTACGTATCTTGAGAAGCATATTTAATTGCGTGCTTTTTGAGAAGCAGGTTAAATTGCGTGCCTTATGAGAAGCATGTTTAATTGCGTATCTTTAGAGAACCAAGTTCAATTGCGTGTATTTCAAGATGCATGTTTAACTGCGTGCTTTTGAGAAGCAAATTTAATTACATGTCTCGTTCACGATGCGTGTTCAAATGCGTGTACTTTAAAACGCCAATAATTAAGCCTTCGCGCCGCGCGTAAAAGTAATAGTACAATGAAAGTTTATGAGATGATAAATCGTCAGTTCCGGCGGTGGCCGGTCAATGCCTCCCTCACACCGTCGGTCGCTCGGCCTCGTCCACTCGCAGCCTCCCCGAGTCTCCCGCCTCGAGTAGCTTGTCTCTCAGTTCTTGTAGCTCTCGCCTCGGATAGTGTCTTTTGGTGCAAGTTCTATGTTCCTCGCCTCGGATAATGCCTTTTGGTGCAAGTTCTAGGTTCCTCGCCTCGGATGGTGCCTTTTGGTGCAAGTTCTATGTTCCTCGCATCGGATAATGCCTTTTGGTGCAAGTTCTAGGTTCCTCGCCTCGGATGGTGCCTTTTGGTGCAAGTTCTATGTTCCTCGCATCGGATTGTGACTCTTAGTTCTTGGAGCTCTCGCCTCGGATAGTGATTCTTATTCTTGTAGCTCCCGCTTCGGGGGGGAGCTACAATATGGTGATAGTAGAATATAGTGTATACAATACAATATAGTGTAAAATAGTATCCAAGAATCGTCTAGAGTCTCTAATCTAGGTTTTTGTAGCTCCTGCCTCGGATAGCACCTTTCGGTGTAGGTTCTACGATTATCGCCTCTGATAGTGACTTGTGGTTCTTGTCGCTCTTACCTCTGAGAGTACTTTCTGTTGTAAGTTCTATGTTCATCGCCTCGGAGAGCGCCTTTTGGTTCTTGTAGCTCCCTTCTCGCCTTTTCCTCCAGGTGCAAGCTCTCAGCGTTCTACCTCGAATAGCGCTTTTTTGTACAGGTTCTCCGTTTTCTTTCAGCAGGTGTTTCGTCTTTTTCCACCTTGTATGATGCCTCTTACAGATGGTTCTCGGCTTATCACCTCGAATAGAATCAATTTGTTCAAGTCCTCCGTCTACCGCGTAGTAGATCCTTTTTGCGTTGATCCATCGCCTTCCGCAAAGCCTCTTTTTTGAGTCACATGCCTTTTACGCAAATAATTTAGATAGAATCTCTTTGTTTAGTATCTCTGCCTTGAGTAATGACTCTTTGTACATTGCTCGTGCTTTTCGCTCGTGCAAAAAGTACGAGTATAAAATCGAAGGATTACAAAGTACAAAGTCGGGCTTCAATGTTCACGTTCTACATCTCTAGAAGCATCATGACATCGGCAAGACCCATGCCTACTGTCGAGTGTGGTGTCCCATCCCCGTGTTCTAACCCAGCGGTGTTTGCAGGAAGCTCGTTTTGTTGCTTGCCAAAACCTCCGTTTCAATTGCTCTGCTAAATGTTGTTGCAATTCCTGTTTTATTTTATTATGTTGGGACGAATTTTTTTGCATTTTGAAGGGCTGCATGATATCGAGATGATTTCTGGTGTCCGCATTATGAAGGAACGTTGCCATACAGGAAAAAGGAGGTTGGTTCATTTGCATGTCCTTTTTTTTCTTTCACGAACTCTTCACCTGAAGTAGAAATGAAGCGAGTTCTGAGAATACAACATCCGTAAACTCGCACATTTACCACTGTATCCGTATTTGTGATTTTGAAATTGCATAATTAGTTGCACACGGAGTAAGAAACATTTTATATAATAAGCCATTGAGCGTGGGAGGTAAGGACTCTAATTCAAGTTATGAATCAAATCATTGCTAAAAACCCCACTGACCGTGTTGTTGCACTCGGCTTGCATTGAGTTCCCAAGCAACAGTTAGTCCTAAGAGGCCGTGTACTCGTTCGTACTCACGCCCTTTTGTTTGCGTCCACTCGCAGCAAAATATGCCTCCCTCTGCATCGCGACCAACGCCTGTTTTGAACGTTTGTCATTGCTTAAACAATGGAAAGCCACCCGACTGGCTCATTTGAATGACTGGTTCATGCAGCTATTCTAACTGATCTCTTTCTCTGCCTTCTTAACACTATGACTGCTGCACGTAAAACTGAAGTTTAATGTTCAAATTTAAAGTAAATTGTGGTGAGCAATGTTGAAAATACCAAACATCACCTTGATTGTGTTTCCATTTACTTTTGATTCAGTATTTTTTTAAATTGAGTTTTTGAACATTCGTTGGTCAGCAGCAAAATGAAAACTCTCTCAGAAATAAAAAAATCGCTCACGTCGCCGTCAATGTGTTGAGACTAATCATCTAATGTAAATGCAGTTCGATGTATGTACAAAGTATGGAAACAATTACCTGATTTTTACAATAAAATGTGATCGCTAACAAATCGCGGGCAGGCTATGAATGTCGTTGGAAAGATGTTTACATCAATTGGCAGGTGAAATGATACAGCACTTCATTTATGTAATTATTAATGTATCACACAATAAAGAAATTTGGGAAGCGCTCTGGAAAACCTGCTTCAGCTGTCTGTTCTTCAGTCGAAGGCACTTAAGCATTCAACCTTGTACTGTTGAGAAACACAGTAGGGTGGTTTATTTTCACCCTCAGGGGAAATGTAACTGTTGTAAATATGGGAATTGGCACTCGATCCTAGAGGGAAAATAGAAGGTTCCGATATCAGAGTTAGGTAGGCCCTCTTTTTGTTGCAATTTTTTTTGTTATATTAAGGACCAGATTTTCTGTTCATTGCTGTCCTTTTTCATCACCTACTACTGTTTTCAACTTTTATCTTGTTTCAGAAAGTTCTTAAATTTTTTTTATGCACCCTGTGCATAGATTCTGCATTTATTTATCTTCACACTAAATGGTGTCTTCCCTCCTCTCTTTGGAACGCCTTTGTTGCGGCTAGGATGGTTTAAACTAACTTCTAATCTTATCTTCAACGAAAACGCATGAATTTTCTGTAATAGTTATATCGAAGATGAAACATCGGCCGCAATATTTGTCACCCTTTCGGGACTCTTGAATGAAAATTTGGAAAGGTCTGCAGAATTCATATCAGATGGATGAAGTTTTTTTTATAGTTTTTCATCTTTTTTTTAACGACTGGTCACCTTCTTCTCATATCAAGTATACAAAAAAAAAAAGAAGTCAGTGCTGATGTCATCAATCTCAAACGGAAATCTTGCCAAGGAAAATGGTCGTTTTTTCCCGGAAGGAACAAAAAATATGGGGTAGAATAAGTGAATTGATTAAAAAAATACATCGTTTCAGCAACTGTAAGACATCTTGTGAGTAGAACACTTCCTCTAAGCACTATTTGATCCATAACAGTTTCCTTTTCAAGAAACGAAAAATTCCAAAATCAGAACACTCAAAACCAATCTGCAGGATCGGAAGAAATTGTTGCAATAGCTATCTGTTCGTAAATTCCATTTGAGTTCTCGAAATTGTAATAAATACCTCGTGCTTACTATTGCTAAATCTGAATAAGTGATGAAACCTCATCGAAATTTTTTCATTTTTTAGAAATAGGGGAAAAACTCAATTAGGTTTGAGAAAGGTCGAATAAATTCATCTAACTGCAATGAAATTTCTATTTTTTGGAAATACGTGAAAACTCAATGAGTTTAGAGAAAGGTCGAATAAGTTCATCTAACTGTAATGTCAGGAGCTACGACTCTTAAGTGATGCAATGATCGCCCCTTGTTTTTGAAAGGCCAAGCGGGAGGTTGCCGACTTTCCAATGTTCTTTTTTGATCTCATTCTCCAGTAGCCATCTCACTTCTCTCCTCAGTTGGAAAAAGTTCGCAGCAACACACTAGGTTGCTCAGTCTATTGGAAACTTTACCTGTTGCTCACAAAGCTTTCTTTGCTAGAATGTGCGGAAACGCTTCACTCGCAGGAGGTGGCGTTTTGAAGACTACTGAAGTGTTGTTCTGACGGAATGACCAGGACTTGCTGTTTGTAGTCGATGAAAATTTTTCATCCCCATGGAAAGAAAGGTTAGAGCATCGATTACGGTGTTATTTATGCAATAGCAGCAGCTGAAAGATTTTTCTGTGTGGGTATACCTAACGTGCAACAGTTGTAAACTCTTCAGAGTTCAGCTGCAGCAAATTACGCTGCACTACAGCTGCTTCCTATGTCGCCGTTGGTGCTTGTGGTGCTGTTGGTGTTTGTGGTGCTGTTGGTTTTTGTGGTGCTGTTGGTTTTTGTGGTGCTGTTGGTGTTTGTGGCGTTGTTGGTGTTTGTGGTGCTGTTGGTGTTTGTGGTGCTGTTGGTATT
>JACJUY010002604.1:42454-54164 GCA_014220935.1 Platorchestia sp. MABIK | reverse complement strand
TTGGTGTTTGTGGCGCTGTTGGTGTTTGTGGCGCTGTTGGTGTTTGTGGCGCTGTTGGTGTTTGTGGTGCTGTTGGTGTTTGTGGTGCTGTTGGTGTTTGTGGCGTTGTTGGTGTTTGTGGCGTTGTTGGTGGTTGTGGTGCTGTTGGCGTTTGTGGCGCTGTTGGTATTTGTGGCGCTGTTGATGTTTGTGGCGCTGTTGATGTTCGTCACGCTGATGATGTTTGTAGTGCTGTTGGTGTTCGTTGAATCGCCGCATGTTTTTTGGAAATTAAACGAAAAACATTATCAGTCAGCTAAGGTAAATGAGTTTTGATGTCACTGTCAACAGAACTGATGAAGAATCATTCGTTGTTAGTGTTGGTTCGAGACGCTATGAAAAATTGCCTTACATTAACAACCTATGATATAGCATTAGCACGGCAGTATTCCTTACTTTGCCAGGCTCCCAGCTTGTACTACCTGTACAATAATATTCGTGCTGCAGTATTGTTCATACTAGCGTAGATACTAAATTAACCCTTTTACTGCGGCAGTTCAAATTAAAATGTAAAATTCAATTTAAATTTAAAGTCAATTGTAGTTGCATTGTTGAAAATACCATGTATGAACTGGATCATGTTTTCATTGAGTTTTGAATATTGTGTTTTTTTAAATTGAGTTGGAAACTACTGGCTTGTCAGCAGCACAATGAAAACTCTATCACTGTCCAAATGTGGCTTACGACGCAGTCAAAGTGCTAATGCACATATTTTTCCACAAACTCTACCGAATAGAAGAGCCAAAGTGCGTTGTCCTGTGTAAGCCTAAGGTGGTGGTCAAATTGATGACAGATCCTCTCTAAACAAACACGATGACTTCAAGACCAACAAAAGCAGGAGGATGTGTTGCAACTTAATGAAGGATGACGCCGGTTTTATCCCCTTCTCCCCCTCCTTTTCTCCTTCCCAGCTCTTCTTCTCCCCCCGAAACCCCCCAGTAATCAGGAGGATAGGCAGGGTTTGCCAAATTGGCCTTCTTTCGTGCCAAAAATTCCTGAATCCAATCTTCTTTTTATAAAAAAATTGTCAATAGAAATCTTTCAGAATTTGGTTATCAGCAGGTTTGCCAAATGCTGCGTGATTCGGTTAAGAAGAAACCAATGGCCAATTTTGGCCATTTACGATTAAATTTTGTTGGCCAGAAATTTCGGCCAGAAAACTTTGGCCTCTTTGGGAGCCCAGGGATTGGGGAGGATGAGGGCCATTACCTCCTCACTAATGGTGCTGGTCCCAAATTAGAGGGACAGGCGGGGGTATCAATTTTCCCCGTCCCCAAGTGGGGATGTGATCCCCAAGTCGAGTCACACGCTCTCTGAATTGTACGAGTAGATGTGACACTGAATTTTTCTAAATTCTTGCATTCGGAATTTCTTACGTTACGTTCAACGACACGGACGTGTCGTATCTGCGATACAACCCTTCAAATAATAATTATGCTAGCATAATTTAATTTCACTATCATTAAAAAAATATATTAGAGTAAGGAGCATATTGTAAGTCTGACATCTTTAGAAAGATAATGAATCTGTATTTCACTGAATTATTTCAGAAATATTTTTCAAGGAGTGTATCAGAGGTACACTATTGCTAATACCATAAACAGTGTTTGTAGATTTCGGGTCTTTCAGGTTAAGGAGGCCTAAAATAATCTAATCTAATGCTGAGTGAGGTTCGTAAAACGACTCTAAACAGACGTACCTCTCCACAGTTCTTATTCGCCCCGATACCAGTGAAGAGCTTCCCAACTGGTATTTTTCAACATTTGATGGTCAAATTTGAATTTAATTTTCGCTGCATTTCTCATTCTGAAGCGCCTTGAATCTTCGTGGAAGACAGCAATATGCATGTACTGCGCTCGTATTGTCTTCAGATAATTGTGGGATTTAAGATCGTTTATCGCCTTCCTACCTCACAACACGTTGCTTGCTATACGACCCATCGATGTTTATTTGAATAAATTTTAACTAACTTTTTACAATAAAGGTTTTCAATGAACCCAATTAATGTTTGGTATTTATAAAATTGCCAACGACTTCTGACTTTAAATTGAAGTTGAATATTGAGCTTCAGTTTAACCCATCGCAGTCAACGTGTTAAGCTTCAAAAAAACCCCGAAAACTGGATAGCCTTCTGTCTTCTGCGTACTGTCTTCAGATAATCGCGGAATTAAAGATCGCTTTTCGTCTTCCTGCCTTTAGCTTCAAAAACCCCTGGATATGGGATTGCATGCCGAATAGTTATACAGGAAGCGAAGCGACTTGACCTATTTACAGTAATTGGGATTTATTTCCAGTAACGATCGAAAGTTTTTTATTTCAGGCTCACCCGATTAGATGATTGATAGTAGTTACAAAGTATCTTAATGGAAGTGATGAATGTTTTAAGTCATTTAAACCAATAGTAATGATAAAAACAGTCTTCCTTTAAATGACTCAATTGACAACAGTTAATCATGAGGTTGAAACTTAGAAATCGACTACATAAACCATTTCAGATGTCGTCAAATTCGCTATTTGATGAAATTTTGACATTTATTTTTTAGTTATCACTTTAAACGGTGAAAGACTTCTAGCCTGAGTAACGATTCGGTGGAAGTCACATTTGGACCCAAAAGTATCGGAAAGGATTAGTTCATAGATCAGGTGTTCCCAACATGGGGTGCGACATAATATTCCAGTGGATGCGAGAAAAGTCCAGGTAAATAAATAGGATATTCGCTACATATTGGTATTTTTGCTTTCAGGGGTGCGAGGTTCGAATGTAATTTCTTCTGGGATCATGAACGAAAAAATAGTTTGGGAACCCCTGTCTCAAAGGCTGGGCAGGTTTAGAACCCGCCGTAATGTTATGTTTAGAACCTACCGGATTTTACTGAAAATCCATACCTGCAATTCAGTTTCGTAGGCGCTGATGACGTGCGTCGTAATTTGGCTTCGAGCAATGTGCGGTTTTATTCGTTTTCGCTTTCTCTTTTTTTTGTCGAGAAGATTCTCAAGTGTTCTTTCATCGACTTCTTGATCGACCGTATCCTCCTCTGTACAAACGATCACTCATTTACTTGCGACGCATGACAGACTTCATTAATGAGGTGCTCTTTCATTTCAAGCTATGCCTCTGACTTCCGAACCAAAATGTTCGTAAACTTACGTTCATTTTATATCCGCTTTGTTCCTGCATCTTTATGGTCTTTACATCACTTTTGTCTTAGTTTTACATCCAGCTGGAAGTTTCTATAATATAGTCAGTATTTTTACGATAACATTGGTACATACTTGAGCCACAGAAACTTTGTAAAAAGCCTGTTGTATTGCGAATGGCCTGAACGTGAAAACACATGAAATTCATTTCCCAACTCGTGTTTAACACGTTCATCTCCGTTCCGCGGTTGTTAACAGTTGGTTTGGTTAGGTTGTAAGTAGCAGAATTGGGAAATCGACTTTCCTGCTCGAATACATTTTTATCCTTCCAAAAAAATATCAGAATGCAATTGCACGATTACATTTCACCTCGCATGATAACCGTTATTTTTTAAAAAGAATGCGAAATATGAAATGTTATTCATTTATACCGGTACGTGAACAAGCAATTTAACTAATGGCAACGTGTTACGAAGACAACCTTTGCGCCGTGGTACTGCAGCGTCTCGATGTTGTCTCATCTTAACATCACTTTTACCTTAGTTCCACAGTCAGCTAGAAGTTTCTATGGTTGGCAGTATTTTCACGATAATATTGGTGCATCCTTAAGCCATGTAAACCTTGCATTGCGAATGTCCTGTGTGTGAAAACACTTGAAATTCATTTCCCAACACATGTTAGGATGATAACCTTTGCGCCGTGGTACTGCAGTGTGTCGATGATGTACCCTCCAGCGTTGCATGCTCGGGTCCATTGATGGTGACTGAGATTATTCAGTTTGGGTGAGCGGTTCTATCGCCGCTGGCACCTTCATCTCCAGCAAAGTCCAGTTTGACTGAAGCTGGTCTTGCTTCGGTTGTATTCGATGCAAGTCCACGTCTGATAATTGTTCAGGTCTGTGCAGTAAGTGCAAACCTGTCCCGGGACTAAACTCCACATTTCAATGCAGGGCAAGGCCCTCGCCGGCTTATGGACGAGAAATCACCGTTTTATGATGGGAAGGGATGTTGGAGAGAAGACGTAAAAGCTGCAGATCAAAATTCTCGTTCTTAGCTAGACGGTTTTTGGTGCGTGATCAAAGCCTCCTCCGCCGCGGTGCTGGTTCTTCACGGTAAAAGTTTGAAAATTTTTATCAAAGAAAAACTGAGTACCTACAGAAAAGTTGTGTTCCTGCCCTGCAGAAGAGGTGACTATCTGCCCTGCAAAAAGTTGCGTACCTGCTCAAGAGTTGCGCTCTTGCCCTCCAGAGGAGTTACGTACCCACTCAAGAGTTACGTACCCACTCAAGAGTTGCGTACCCACTCAAGAGTTGCGTACCCACTCAAGAGTTACGTATCCCACTCAAGAGTTACGTATCCCACTCAAGAGTTACGTACCCCACTCAAGAGTTACGTACCCCACTCAAGAGTTACGTGCCCCACTCAAGAGTTACGTGCCCCACTCAAGAGTTACATACTCCACTCAAGAGTTACGTACCCCACTCAAGAGTTACGTACCCCACTCAAGAGTTAGGTACCCCACTCAAGAGTTAGGTACCCCACTCAAGAGTTAGGTACCCCACTCAAGAGTTAGGTACTCCACTCAAGAGTTACGTACCCCACTCAAGAGTTACGTACCCCACTCAAGAGTTAGGTACCCCACTCAAGAGTTAGGTACCCCACTCAAGAGTTAGGTACCCCACTCAAGAGTTAGGTACCCCACTCAAGAGTTAGGTACCCCACTCAAGAGTTGCGCACCCACTCAAGAGTTAGGTACCCCACTCAAGAGTTGCGCACCCACTCAAGAGTTGGGTCTGGGAACCACCGCTCGTTCCGCCTAGTGGTTCCACGGTCACGCTCCCGAGCCGCGCAGGACAGCTTCTGATGAAGCCTTCGCGTGTGTGGCAACATTTAGTGTCCGTCTTTTATTAATGGACACTCGGACCAGCATTATGAGTGTACATTTATCCTGTATCGACCGACGTCCTTTCTGAAGGACGTTAGGAAACCGCTCACATCGTTCTTGTATGTTAGATGTGAGTTCACATTTACTGGATTTCGTGTATTATAATTTGAGAGAAACTACCGCAACATTTTGTTCAAGAACTAAAAAAAATTTAGTCTTTAATGGGTTAAGGGTTGATCTATCGTTAGTTTTGAAGTCGTTCGTATTCCTTTATTTTGACGATGACGCAGTGGGTATGGGTGGTACAGGGATTGCATCGTACTAATGTTGGGCTTCATCGTTAGCCTTTCGTTGGCTTCAAGTTTAACCTTGATTTCTGTGAGATAAGCAGGGACTCTGGAAAATCTTTTGTTCGTCTGGAATACTGTTGAGTTGAATTGACGAAGCGTTTATCGGTATGAGTATTTCATTCTTTGCTTAACTCAACATTTCAAATTAAATGCTGCGTTGCTCTAAGCGATTATAAGGCCCCATTAAAATAAGCCTCCTGGGTACAAAGAAAAATCTCGTGTCCAGGGTTTCATATTTGCTACTCGTGGTATAGAGTTCATGATTCAGACAACCGCTGGTGATGGTTTAGTGAAAAAAATTGATGGTGCGGGTATTTACATGTGCTCATTAACGTAATTTATATGAGCTCTGTAATAGCTCTCTGTAAACCGCGTAAACATTGGAGGTGGCACGATGGAAGGTGTTCCTATGATAAACTTGTGGGGTCATCTGTTTGCCGCCGATGCATTTGATAGAGACGTGAGTTTGCAGTTGAGATGCCCGGAGTTGATGATGCCTTTAGGCAACGCTTGCACTTCTGTTTGCTGCATCAGTTTGTTTCGGGCTCAGTGATTGGCTGTCGAGGCGTGACAGAGTGGAGCACAGCCTCATGATTGGCGTGACAGAGTGGAGCACAGCCTCATGATTGGCGTGACAGAGTGGAGCACAGCCTCATGATTGGCGTGACAGAGGGGAGCACAGCCTCATGATTGGCTGTCGAGGCGTGACAGTGGAGCACAGCCTCATGATTGGCTGTCGAGGCGTGACAGTGGAGCACAGCCTCATAATTGGCTGTCGAGGCGTGACAGTGGAGCACAGCTTCATGATTGGCTGTCGAGGCGTGACAGAGTGGAGCACTGCCTCATGTTTTGCTGATGGCCGCTGCCGGTTTACTGCTGCCAAATTGGAAGCGGTGGCGCAATTTGGCCATACCCGCCTCCGTAATTTGATGGCCACGGCTCTGAACCGCCGTAATTCGCCTGTCTTGCGGTTTTACCCTTCGTTGCCCTGGCTTTTTGCTCCTGGAATTTCTCGCGCTGCTTCACTTCTGGAATGTTGGCCAATGCACTTGCCCGAACCCAGCTCCCTTCCGACTGATCGCCCCTGACAAACTTTGTTCGAACTTAATGTGAACTAATTATTAATATTACTTTAATAAATGTACACATAAACCATCATATCCCGCAGTGACGTTTAAAAAGCGTCGTACGGTGACGGATATTCACCGATTATTTCGCATCCGTTTTTAGCACAAAGACAAGTTCACGGCGAGCCAAGGAAACCAATTAATGCGAATATTTCTAGCAACAGCCTGTAGCTCGGATACAAGCGATGAGGAAGAATGTTATCGTTGAATTGGGATAGTGAAGAATTTGATCGTGGGGCTGGATCAATGCACAAGTGTCCGGTTTGACGGCTTTTTTCTCATAAGGGCGTCTTCATCCGATGCTTCGCTGGTCAGAGCTATGCGTACTTTGCAGTGCGGTGCATCGTCCGTATCCTTGTCTCCGCTTCACTAAAATTGCATAATTAGAGCCAGGATTGTTAGGAGATCACTGCTACTGCCTCTGGTGCTCCTCTCTCTCCACTACATAATTATTTCGACTGTGTTTTGCTGTGTTGTGAAAGCTATCTCGTTGTCGCTTGGTTTTCGGAGTGGAGTCTACTTGCTTTGAAAGTAAATTCTGGTCGCTGATGAGAATTCAACATGGACGATGATGACGGTTCATCCTTTCTTAATGAGCAGCGTTGCTCTAAATTAGTTGAATGAGATAGTCAAGTTCCTCAAAAATTGTAGTCGAATGAAGAAATTTTATCGCATAATGGATTCACTTGTTTTCAGTGGGGGATTTGAAAATTGAGCGGAGCTAAATTTTCCGTCATAAGACCACGGAGATCAATGATTCTGTGAGATTTCCTTTATTTTCGTTATGAATAACTGGTGATCAATCGTGAGGGGTTTGTCATGACATGTATTCGTATTCCATCATTTGACTGTAGCGCTTTTGAAGTGGACCGTGGGTTTTGATATTGAAATTCACCACTTTTGTCTCTCAAAATTGAAAACATTTCTACTTCGAAGTGTACAACTTTTCCCTATCAAAGCTTACGACTTTTCCCTTTCAAAGCTTACGACTTTTCTCTTTCAAAGCTTACGACTTTTCCCTTTCAAAGCTTACGACTTTTCTCTTTCAAAATTTACGAGAAATCTCTGATCTGTTGCGCGTTGTGTGGAGTTCAGTTTTGTCTGAGTAAACTTCTCTTACTTGCCAGCGGCGATAGAGTGAAAATGATGTGTCTCTATAGGTGGTACTACCAGGAAACGATTATTTTTTTGAGATTGAACACACGCATGCTCTAATGAAACCGAAAATGCTTGAAAAAACGGACAATATGCTAATTTTCGCCTAATTTTCGGATGTCCTAATCTATCGTTGTTTATTTTTTAGCAACGTAAACACAGAACATGTAAACGAATTCATTCTGATTTCGCTTTTGCCAGCCTTTTTTGATAAGTAAAGGTCTGGCCAAATCGACGTAGAGATATGCGCATAACCATGGACCTTAGGTCTCCTGTACGGTATAATCAAACTGACGGACAGGTTCTAGGAAAATCAAAACTAATATATTTACTTTATGAATAACACATTCAATTACAATTACGCATCCTAAATAGTCTAACTAAGAGAACGATTAGTTCTAGCAATATCAAAGTCAATTAAAGCTCCTGAAGAGCCTCCGATAGGGGGCGACAAAAGTGAGGTAAAAGTTCTACCAGTCGATCGTTGAAAATATTTAGCAGAAGCGACAAAGCTGTTCTTACATGGTCAGACGTAAGAGTCCAGGAAGTGTTTGGTTGCCTGAAGAGGAAAACGAGAGTTATTAGTATTGTGTTGTTGCTGAAACGACACGCATTCCGCACAAGTCATTGTGTTGTTCAAGTAGGAGGTCATTGTTTTCGAAGGTCTGATATGGTTTATTGGTAGCTAAGAAGGATGGTGCAAAATTCGACATTTATTTTAAATCTAGCTCCTGTTTTTCAGCGTGAGGATGACTAACAGCAAAACAACTTTTGGCACAGAAAAGCGTTTTTGTAAGAGAACTGCTGAAGGTTTTTCATGCCTTATAATCTTAGAAGTAAAGTATACGCCGTGGTTTTACGATACTCATCCAATCAAAATTTTAACATTCCCTCCTTCCCAAAATCCAGCCTATCATAATTCCCGCTAATGTGCTCTAGCTTTTCCACGCTGTGGAAAATTTCAGGTTTACCCAAAAACATTTGCGATATTGATTTCGTCCGTTTTAAAAACGGCTTGCATTTATCAGTACTCTTCCGTGTTTTTTTTAAAGTAAATATCTTTTAACGTTAATATTTCCTCCTCGAAATACGGTGGTAGATCTTCAAGTTACGCAGTATCTCACGCAAGCCTCAGCTCACACGTACAAAATTTGGTCCCACTTCTTCAACCAACACAATACTTGAATTAAGTTGTGAAAAACTGAGAAAAACCAAAACTAACTTCTACCCGAAACTAATCCTACGTGTCTAACCTACGAAATACTTGGATCTAATCATGAAAAACTGAGAATTACCATGCCTAACTTATACTCAAAATTCGTCCCACTTCACCCAACACAAAGCCTGAATCAAGTCATGAATAACTACAGCTATTTTACCAGTAAAAGGTGGAGTTTTGCAAAAGGAGACGTTTTATTTCATTCAGGCCTGGTACATGTGATCTCATACATTGGTTTTCCGAATGGTTTATATAACTAACACCAGGACGCAATGACGTTTACTCCCGGTCAAGCAGGTACCCATTTCCGACACTCGGTAGAGTGGGGAATTGTGGCCGAGTTCTCCCTTTCCCCAACGATGAGAATCACCGGATTAGATGTATAACTCCAGGAGCAACTGCGCAATGCAACCACTGATCATGTCTGCGCCCACTGGTAGGTAGGTACAAGGTCACTCCGCTTATAGGACCCCTGCGATATGTGCAAGGTCACAGGCGTAGGTCTTTGTGGCTGTGTGGCGTGGTGGGGTGTGGGAGGGCAACTAGAGGGTTGTACAGCTAGTTTTGGGTGTAGCTGTGGGTGTTGTGTTGTTGTAGGTGCTGTTGATGGGTTTTGATGTTTGTTGCTGTTAGGTGTTGATAGGTGTTGTTGTGTTGGGTGTAGATGGGTTTTTCTGTAAGTGCTGTAGGGTGCAGATGGGGTGTTCATGTGGGTAATGTTGGGTGTTGATTGGTGTTGCTGCAGATGTGTTGGATACCGCTGGGTGTTGCAAAAGAAAGTGTTAGGTGTTGCTGAGGAAGAGGTTGAGCGTTGGGTGTTGTTGCATGTGGATATTAAGTACACACCTGTTTGTTGGACATACCTGCAGCTGAAACTTAAAAAATGGCATCAAATATGAATGAATAGCACTTGAAACGTACATGCAAAACAAGTGTCCTGTTTACTACACAAAACATACATATGAGTTGGAACCGCGCGTGGCATCGGTAGTCCTTCGATTTCTGTGGATTGAGATCGTTGTCCAACATGCGATTAAAATTTGAAGAATTACGGTTGACTGAATAGAAGTTTTTCTTTGCAACTCAAGGTCCCCCGGATACTTTATTTTTGTCCTCATGGAATCGCGTGGAAGTCAGTCAAACGAAGCAAGGCAAGGAAATTGCTTCTGATTCGCCACGAAGTCTTTCCTGACTCGCGATTACCTCGCTCATGTATGAAGCTCTGCCTCCAGCTCCCTCAACTGCACCCAACTCAATTTCTGAACTCCTCCCAACTCCCCAAATGCCACCCAACTCCCCAAATGCCACCCAACTCCCCAAATGCCACCCAACTCCCCAAATGCCACCCAACTCCCCAAATGCCACCCAACTCCCCAAATGCCACCCAACTCCACCCAGCAAATTATTGCGGCCAAGCGCACGTCGCATTCCAGGTTGCGATCGCAATTAACTCACTCCAAACCTGAGAACTGCTTTGGTAACTTCCAGCCCATTCATGACGACTTCAGAGAGACCAGTAATTTACAAGAGCTGTTGGTTTAGTCCGCCAATTATGCCATTTTCATCTTACAGGCACCGTCATTACGCTCGCAATAACTCGTAATGAGGTCTGAAAAAACTCCGTCTTGTGGGTCTACGTTCTTTCTGTATTAGGGATGCTCTATCTTTTTTGTGGGACTTTGCAATCCCTTTGTGTGCGTTAAGTTGAGTTGTTAGCTGTTCAACACTTTGACCGTAATGGGCTTAAGTTCAATATTCAACTCAAATTTGAAGTCAATTGCATCAAGCAATGTTGAAAATAGCAAACATTGGCTGGGTCGAGCCTTCATTTAGCTTCAATCAAGTATTTAAGAAAGTTGAGTTTGTGACCACTGGTTGGTCAGCAGCATGATTAAAATTCCCTCCGTGTACACCTGAGGCTCACGTCGTAGTCGAAGTGTTCAGGAGTGTTTTTTTTCGGTTCACTGACGTCCTTGTTTTCAGCACCTACTTCTTCCTTCTCCAACTTTCAACTAGCCTATCTTGCTGTTTGAATGAAAATTAAAGGAATTTTTAAAATAAGCAATTATGTCAGGCGATGATAGCCTTAAGATTTCATTTTTAGTGGAACATACGGGTTGCCCGCTTTATGTATTGATATTTTGGCCGGTATTTTGCTGTTTCTTTTATTCAAACATACGCCAGCACAATTTCCTGTTTCTTGCAACCATGCCTTTCTAGCAGCTGAGGTTGAGGAAGAGATGAGATGAAAAGATTTGAAGTTTGAGAGGTTGGGGGAGAGATGGGGAGGTTGGAGAAGTAAATAAGGTGGTTGCAGATCAAATGTAGGGCGTGGAAGCAAATGGGAAGGTTGGGCATGTAGTTGGAGGCGAATGGGGCTGCTAAGAAGCAAATAGGGAGGTAGGGGAGGAGAAGGGGAGGTTAAGGAGCAGAAAGGGAGGTTAAGGAGCAGAAAGGGAGGTTAAGGAGCAGAAAGGGAGGTTAAGGAGCAGAAAGGGAGGTTGAGAAGCCAAAGGGGAGGTTGACAGAGCAGGTGGAGGCGAATGGAGAGGTTGGGCAGAAGAGTCTAGAATCAACCAACCTCGGTCTTCGTCCCCACAGGGGGAGGGAGGGTGGGTTTGAGGGGGTAGACGGATGCAACCTCACACGACCCCCCAGAGGCAAAAATGTGTTCCTGTGACCCCCAACGTGGGCCCCCCGTCTCTATAGATCCTGTTATACCTCCTGCTGTTGTACCCACGCTGTTATGCCCCCGCTGTTGTCCCCCCCGCTGTTGTGCCCCCGCTGTTGTGCCCCCG